>JBBIGC010000145.1:21479624-21501555 GCA_037576955.1 Lepidarchus adonis
TATCGCGTTAGAAATGAGGAAATACGTGCGATACACTGATATACCTGTCTTCAGAAATCAGAGGCTGGTTTTAAGCCATTTCATACGTTTTAGGGAATAAATTTTGTTAAAAACACGGAAGAAACATGCGACAGGCCGGAGCCGCGCGTGCCCGCGAAAGGGGGAGGGAATTTGTAGGATTTCGGCACAACAGCTGCGTCGCGGATTTTTTTTTTTTTAACTTTCAGTTTCAGTTAACGAAAATGCTTTTTCGTTCATTTTCGTTAACTATAATATATAACCTTGATTGTGAGATGGCCATTATTGGAAAATAAATCCTGACGACGTGCTTCAAATCAAGGCCTTCTTGCATCCAGACGGGATTTATTTTCCAGTAATGGCCGTCTCACAATACATCATCCCGATTATTATACAGATCTGCTGCAAAACGAGAAAAAACTATTTTCAAAGTAATTATATGAATCCATTTTATTGCAGTTTCAAGGCTTGTGCTGAGAAAAAAAAACATTCAGAATGTTCTGGCCATCACTCAGAAATGCAATTTTCCAGCACTCCAACGTCCCATGTTCACATTGTTAACATTTATATTGAACACCTCTTCCCATGGCTGCTGACGTTAAAAATAACGCCACACGTCCAGGACATTTTGTCCTTTTAAATTCAATGGAGCATTCATCCATGTTCTTGAGACACGTACAATAAAAGCAGTTAATTGGGAATTTCTACAAAGAAAAGTGTGAAAACTGAACCCTAGCATATACTGTTGTGTGGCTTCAAACCTGTGCTGGAATTAAATGACATTTTTCATTTCAGTAATAGCTGCCATTATTTACTTTACTCTAACACACAGGTAATTCAAGTGCTTGGTTCTCCATTTCAGGTTCTAGTAATGATATACTGAGATCACTAAGCTGCATTGCAGAACGCAAGGGAGAAACACGCAGGCCAACGAATCAATGCTGTTAAGTTTTAATAGGGCTGTAGAGTGCGACAGGTCTGCTTGTGTTAAGTAAGCAGATTATTATTCCTCTAACAACAAGGCCTTTACTCCCAATGACAGGTGTGAAGGATGTGACTCAATTTGCAAATGTAATCTCTCATTAGCCAATCATCTCCGAATAATAGAGTGAAACAAAACACGACATGCCTTTCAGTAAAAATGGGACACTGCGACATGGAGAAAATGCATTATTGTTCATGGCATGAGTCAGCAAGAGCTTATGAATGAACTTCTGGAAGAAAATCTCTTCTTGGCAACATCAAATATCATGTGCACCAAATCCCTCCTTTCTTTGAGGGAAAGAAAAAAAAGCATGTGGTTCTAAACTGCCTAACTCTCGTGACCACACCTCGTGCCCTTAAACCACATACTGTACTAAGCACCCTCACAGAAAAGGAGAACAGCTGGAGAACAGAGAGAACACCATCTTTCTCTCAGCTGCACATGCTCTTACTCGCCACAGCTAACCTCTTGTGGTGAAACATCTGCCGCAGATTACAGAGGAGCGCCTGTGTGTGCGGACGGCATCAGCAGCAGCTGTGTGTGTCCTGTGAAGTAGCGATCAGGACTTAACTTAGTCATGTGCACCATTATTAATGTTCATGTATAATTCAGTCAAACTAACAACAGGATTTAACATCCACACTAGGACGAACACCAGCGTATGTTTCTTGTCAGCCATGTTAACATGCCCAGTCAAACGAACTCGTCTTGTTTTATTTGGCATACTTTTGAGGGATTAAGACACAAAAACGGTAATCAATATCTTAAAATTACCATTTTAGAACCTCTTTTTATCCCTCTATTTATTAACCGTATGATTCAGTTACTGCGCCTTTAAGACTGAAATATTTAGTGACCTCTTACCCAATTGACCTTCCATGTAAAAAGTGGTCCAGGCTGAAACACCCCCTAAAACGTCAACATGAAAGGGCGGGGCTAAAACTCCTGTTTCTGCTAATACGAATAAACGCATTGGACACTATGAATCATCCAAATCCTTCACTTTCACAAACCACATGGATGAAATAAATGTCTGCAAGTGCAGACTGGTTAATCCCGACAATATTGAAGTGAAACCTCCCACTGCTTGTTTCATCTTGTTTACAGCTCTTTTTAAAAAAAGAGAAAATGAGGTTCTCCCTCAATGTGAAGTTTACATAAAGAATGACGATGTTCAAGCGTCTGCAAAACCACTGCACTGTTTGTATGCGAGGCTGAAAGCAGAGCTGCACAATATATCGTCTGTTAATCTGTTAGACATTTTAACCCTGCTTTATAACGAAAATATAGTAACCAAAGAAAAATGATTCGATATAAATCATCTGGGTTTAAAAAACATAACCACTGCTCTGGTCTCATGCCTCTAGACTGCACAGAAAATTAAAAATTAAATAAAAAATAATTAATAAAATGAACGACACGTCTGAGTCAGGTTATAGAGAGGCTGCACAACAGTTGGGATGATATATTATATATTAGCAATATATAGTCAACGCAGGCACAGCGTAGTGTATTTTTCCAATTGTTCTGTAAAAATAATTTAGCTGAGGAACTGCAACTCAGCGTAACCGATGATAATGAGCTGAGAACTTTCAATATAATGTAACTTTTTCACAATTTTAAATTTTTTTTTAGATATATATACCGTTATTGTGATAAATTATGGCTAAATGATTTGATATTCATTTAAAAACAGTTTCACAACTAACAGAGCATCATTAGTTTTGCTTAAGTGAACTTTCTGTAACATTGTAATAAAAATCACCTGTACTCATTATATACATATATTTTTAAATACGGCTCTTTTCTTTTATTCCAACTTAAAAGACAATGGAAAAATACATACATGTACCAATACTACAGTGGATTCTCGACTTACGTTGTACTCGACATACGGAAATTCATGGTTACGTTGCTGGCTTTTTAATTTGTAAAAAAGTGCATATTTACTGTAATATACAGTAGTAGAATGCAGTTGAATGAATACTAAACTCTTTATGGTAATATGGGACTGCCTTGGGCGGGTGCATATGTGCAAGGTTAATAGTGCACGGTGTTAAGGTACCCTCAGTGTAGCTATAGCTCAGTGTTAGCACTGTAGCCTGGAACGCGCTCAGTCGTGCTAATTCTATAGGTCTGCTACTGCTGCAAATGCCACACCCGTCGTTTTCTCATTAGTAACTCATGCCCGATTAACTCGGGCATGTAATGATGCTGCAGAGGCTTTATTAACAGCCGGCAACATGTTGGCATCATGCGGCAACATGAACAAGCACTGTGCATATAGTGAACGCCAGTGTCTCCCGTGGGAGTCCAGTATTACTGTAAAGCAGTTGGAAAGCATTCAACCATGTTCTACTACCATGTATGACAGACAACTTGATTGCGTCTTGTAGCTACAAATCCAGCACTGCAGCCTCTTTTATAGAATTAAAAATTCCCACCGCCAAAAAACAACACCACAATACAGAGAAGGTCTAAGTATCAAGTGTAATACAAGAGAAAGTTTTATGCACAGGCCAACACAAAAGCCAGAGAAGGTAAGTTTCCAAGACCAAACTCCACCTTTTCTTGCACAAGCTTACGCATGTACACACAGACGTACGCAACAAATCATTACTGACAGTGAATCGACTTAAAAACATTCCCAGACATCAGATTAACTTTCTGAACCAGACTTATTTTGCCTAAGCCTCTAACCATCTGACCATAACTGTAACCAGTCACTGAATTAGGTTCATGCAGAATGTGGGCAACTTTCACAGGCTGCTGCTCTGCTATAGGTATCGTCAGGCTAATTAAGCTTTAAAAATACAATAAGAGTAAATGAACAAATGATCCAACACGGAAAATGAAAACGCAACACCTGCTGAAAGACAGAGGGTTGAAGATAATGGATGTGAATGCAGCTACAGTAAGATGCAGAGAGAGAGTTGTTGTGTGTATAACCAGTACTCTAAACACAAAAAGAGAAATAACTCATGTGTCACTGGAAATAAAGGTATAATATGTGAAATAATGAAATAGTAAAACAAATGCATGCTTAAACTTGCATGCAAGTCGCTGTGGACAAAAGTGTCAGCTAAATGAATAAATGTAAAATGTAGTGGATATGAAAATGTGTTGCACGCATTTGCATTTTACATTGAGATATTTGAGCAACATGGAGGTTGCAGTTGTCCCTGAACCCAATAACATTTCTGGCGGTGATTAAATTCAGGTGCTTGGGAGAGTAGATGGAATAAAATATCAACATTTCGTTCGTGATGTGAAATAACAGGGATCCTCGGGTTACGTCATACAACGATTCATGGTTTCATCACCTGCTCCCATGAACGTGTCTTTTTCTGTCGTTCTGACGTACGGTGTTTGCGATGTAAAAACAAAGTTTGCGTGGGAACTAGTTGGTGAGTGGAGAGTGGTGAGACGAATAAACGCTGCGTCACATGGTGCTATATCAGGAAGACGGCGTTGTTCATTCGCCATTGTGGATTTGCCAGGTGATCATTTTGATTTATGGAGAAAACCGCATTGGTTTTTGGAAGACGGGATCTCTGACATAAGTACTGAGACCTGTAATAAACTGTAATGCTGCTACACACTATCATGGCTAGTAGAGGTGCTCCAGTTGTGGCCAATTGTTAATTCTTCACTGCTGAACGCTCCACTATGAAGCACAGCATGTCCACATTCAGGGAGGACTTTAGATAAAGCATGGAAATGAGACATCGGTCAACTTCAGTCCTGGAGTTTCAGCGCAGAATGAGGTCTACACTCTTTCACAAAACACTGTGCCCATAGTAATTGCTCAATGTTTTTAAGACTAATTCTGTTAATTTGTTGTCGTTCCCCGTCCTGGTCCTAGAAGCAAACCTGCCATATATCGGTCTCTTCACTGCTTTCAACACATCTTGTCAAACAATTTGGCCTTACTGAAGGTATGTCTATGCAGAGAAGAAGCCAAAATGTGTAGAGAAGTGCAACCATGATCAAGAGAGGCAACCGTGGTTTAGTGTCATACTCAGAAATGTTCCTTCTCTTTCTCAAATGAGGAAACTCCTGATCAGGGGTGTGCAACTGCTGCCCGGAGTCCAGCCTTTCAGCCTGTGGATTCCCTGTAAACACCAGCCAAACTTAAGTAGTGATAAGCGTGAGAGCGCATTAGTGTAATGTTTGCATTTCAGCGTCCGTTAATTGTGTAATGTTTTCCTAGCTCTGTCACAACCTTCACAAATTCATCTACATCTACACTGTTCATGCCAGAGGCTCTGTTTAAACTTCCGTATAAGCCGACTCGTATCCTGACCACTTTCCTTTGCAGCACAGAGAGTTCCTCCTCTCGGTTCCTCTCAGCATGTCTTCCTCAAACCGTTTCCTGTCACAGAGACATTCATTAAAGGAACAGCACCTGCATTTCTGCTGCACCCTGATCATCCAGAACATTAACACCATAACACCAGGCCCATATGTGATGTTCTGATCCCTTTCTATCAGAGCTTCACAGCTGGGATCGGACCAGACGGGCTCTCCTACACTCCACGTGCACCAGTGAGCCTTGGGTGCCCATGGCCCCGTCACAAACTCAACAGTGGTTCTTCAATAGATCATCAAATAGTCAGTGTTATTTACTGTACTGGCTGATTGGTGCTAATCTAAAAGTGTAGAGTATCTTACTATAACAAAACTGACCCAGATTTACGGGACAGCTGTTTTGGGGAAAGGTTCAAAGGCTTTACACAAATAATTGAAGTTCAGTAGAACCAGAAACCCTTCACAACAGCAGCAAAACAGGTAAGGAGTATAAAATAAACTAAAATGGACAGAGCAGAGAAGAAGGGGAACAAAAGTGAACAGCACGTGACTGTAGAGCAGGAGTGAGTAACTGTGGTGTCCAGCACAGCTGGGTGATCTGCTCAGACACACCTGGTTCACCTCACCTGTTACCTGCAGGTTTAGTGCGTGTGTTTGGAGAGAACTACCAAACTGTACAGGACACCGCCCCCCCCCCTCAAACTCTCACCTCCCAGCGCCCGTGTGTGAGCAGGAGCAACGCCAGGGGCACCGCGGTCGCCGACATGGCGTGGGTGGAGGGCATGCTGTACTCAGAGTTGTAGAACACCTCCACCTTCACCACGGGTGGCGAAGCTGGACGTGGCCAGCGGAACACGTCCTTGGTGCACTGCCCCAGGTACATGACCCAGACCCAGACCAAAATGAGCTGACGCGCCACCACCGGGTCCACGTTCCACGTGAGGAAGGGGAAGAAGCTGATGTAGAAGAGCTCGTTGCCCAGCTCGGTGCCCCACGTGAACATGTAATACAGGAGTCGGTTTTCGATGTTGAACTCGTGGCCCATGTCGCCGGTCAGAGAGTTCCTGCGCCTCGGCTTAATGGTCGCCGATTCCCCTGCGGCCAACATCTCGCCGTTTGCCGCCACGCCGTTGTTGCTGCGCACGTCCCGATTCGGCGCTCCCTCCGTCAGACCCCGCGCTACTCTCGGGCGCACGAGCTCCGCGCCATCCCCGCTGCTCGCGCCGTTTGCCTCGGTTTCGCTCTTGGCGAACGTCCCGGTCACACCGCAGAGCTTCTGGAAACGGGCTACGAGGTGCGGGTCCTGCAGATAACACAGCAGCCGAATGAATCCCGCTTTTAAACCGCTACCCATGTTTCCTCTGTGATATGTGTGGTTTTCCCTCCGCGAGCGGAAAGTAAGAGGCTAGTCGCGCGCTAGTTAGCTTGTTTAGCTAGCCGGCTTTGCTAGCCCGCTACAGTCAAACAAACAGAGCTCTGCTTATTTCATGGCTGAAAAGTGAACCAAGTTGTCGTTTATGGTCAGTTTTCACAAGACCAATATATTCCTATTTTAGTTTTGAAAAACCGCCACCTTTTTTGTTAGAAGCCGAAACAATCCGCCCACACCGCCAACTAACCGCCTAACTGACAGTAGCGCGCGGGTACGCGCACGTCAGGAGCACGCGCGCGGGGGGCGGGGCCGTGGTGCATAGTTAATGTGTTAAGACAAGGGGGGTGTTTACAGTTTATATAATAAATAAATGCACAAAATCAAACGAACCATTAACTTGTATTTTTATTTGATTGCAATACCTGATAGACTGCTACTTTTCAAACATTTTTTTGGCAAAATATGTGTAGCACGTCGTATTATTTAAAAAAAAAAAAACCATTGAAAATAAATAACATCTTCCAAGTTAATGTCTCATTTTCCAAAGATATATAGCACGTTTGATCCAGCTGTCAGTACACAGTCAGATATACAAACTGAAACAAGACCAACATCAGCACTCAAATGAACGTCCATACAAAGTGTGTGAAAAAGGTAGAAGCTGAAATGTGCCAATGCTTTGCTTGTTAAATAATATACTAGATTTCTTCTGAAAAGTATGCGAATATTAGGGCAAGTGTTTGTTTGAAAATAGTCTGTATGTGCGGTACAGATAGAACAAAACTGCTGGTTTACCCACTTTGTGTGCTGGAATGATAAAGGCTGAGCTGAGGTGAACTGTGGAAAGTTCTGAGGAAACACTTGCGTATGTGAGAAACGAAAGAAAACAGATTTCCATGTTTTTCCAGTTGTTCTGCTAGATTTCAACTTCTTAAACAGACTTAATTCAACGATTCAATGCCAGGACAAAGAAATCTAAGAAACAGAACTGACATATGACCAACCCCAAAACAAGGGCGACAAACTGCTGCTGAAATTCCAGGATGTCGCCACTAGAGGTCAGCAGAGAACCACTAATGTCATTAAAACCAGCTTCTTTACTTGAACCCTATCAATGAAAACCCTACAGGCTTCTCCTCCCAGACCCTGTTACAATCTGACAGAAAATTACACCCATATACATATTTATATATAATATCTCTGAATTTGTGGCTTGCTAACCAAACGACCATTTTGTGAAGCGACACTACACAAACACAAACACAAAGTGCATGGCTTGTATTTTCTTTCTTTAAATCCCTGAAAAAGGTAAAAGATCATTTCAGCTTTAAAAATAAAAGTCCCAAAGGTTTTGCATTTGTGATTGAGAGAGGCAGTTAGACTTGAGAGATGTAGACCCTGATTCTCCAATAGTCCCTGACACAAGTTACAGCAGTGTGTGCAGTTTCTAACCCACGTTATCGCGACGTGCCGCCCACATCCTTTAAATGCTGCACTCAAAGAAATGTAAACAGCCTTTTAACCATGGGTCTCCATTACTGCTCCACATACAGCTCAGTGACAATGATGATGTTCCGGCCTGAGCGTCGTCGCACTGGGGCATCATCAGTTGTCACTAAGCTGGTACAGCAGCATTGGAGACCCGTGGTCAGGAGGCAGTGCAGGGCATGCTGCCAGGCTGCAGGGGCATGAAGCTGTGGAGGTGGCGTACTGCAGCAAGCTGTAAGGCTGGAGCTCCTGCAGGCAGCATTCTGCCGTCACCACCACCTTCAGTCTCTTGCACCCCGTGTAAAACAGTGTCTGCGAGGCCGGGCTCCTCTCCTGCTCCTCTTCATTCCTCAGGCTGCCTCGCTCGCGCGGATCCTCGTCCAGGTGGATCTTGCGCAGGAGGTTGTTGATGAGGACCGAGCGGCGTAGGTAGACCTCGGGATCGTCCAGGAAACGCAGTTTCTGCAGCGAAAGTCGCAAGATGCAACTGCGCTCCTCGCGCAAGATCAGGTGCTGCGGAGAGAAAGCGAATGGGCATCAAAATATATCAATTCAAACAAAAAAAAACACAATATTGCTGTGTGACAATTCAAAACTGCATCGCTGGTGAACATCTGGCTCCACTTTGAACTTTTCTATCACAGAAACCACTGTCCATGTTAAAAATGAGGCTTTCAGTCAGAGTGAAGTGAGTCAACAAAGCTTATATAACATACGATCTGATCACGTCTTTCTATCTGAAGCACTTTTTCATCTAAGCAAAACCAAACGCTGAATTATTCTGGAGCTGTGCAGAACCAAGGCACGTTAACACACATAAAACATTAAAAATAAAACAGAATTAAAAATGAGCAGAGGTGTCTCAGCTCACATTCTGGATCAGGGGAAACGGTATCATTAGCATTTTGAGCTGAACTGCTGCAGACAGCACTGAGTGAGTGAATGGTAGTTATATAACTTGTATGGTTCTATGGTTCTGCATGTATATTCAATGAGGAAAGAAATGTACAATTGACAAAAATCAATTTTTAACTTGACAAATCAAGGAGTTCTCACTTTTTGTAAATATCCATGTAGGCCTCCTTGGATATCCTCCTCTTCCGCATACTTCCTCTTAAAATAGGCGATTTTCGACGTTGTTGAATGATAAGGGTGCACTCAGAGGGAAAACCCTGAGGAAAAAGCAACCTGTGTGTTAACCCAATTCAGCTCCTAAATGTACAATGTGAGTGTAACTTGTTAAAATGTTCTATTCTCTACTAGAAAAGCAAAAGTTCTCCAGTAAAACGAGCACCCAGTGTAGGCGCCCGAGCCTCACCCGACTTCCTGTCCAGTCCACACTGATACACTGATACGGCTTTTTATCACAGACAGTGGTTTCCATGAAAAAAGTAAAGGAACAGGCATTTGGACGATGGTTTTAAATGTACTTATCAAATATTTTACATACAGTATTAAAACTGTTACACCATTGCTACTTTTTTACAATCTGATAAATGTAAAAAAATTATAGTCAAACCTCGTTAGCTCACCCCTATTATCTCACCAACCTCGCCTCTCGCCATGAAACGCTGCAGAACAGATTTACTTCCATGTTATTTACCTCATTAAGCCGCCAACCTCGCCTCTCGCCCTCGCCAGCCAAAGTGTCAGGTGTATGCATTTCTTCATCTATAGCTCGCCAAACCTGTGCCGTGTTAGCGCTGTAGCCGAGGACGTGCTCAGTCGTGCTAATTCTATAGGTCACTGCTGCTGGTGAGTGGGCAACGCTAACGTAAGTTGAACCAATCACTAATGTCTGCTTGGTGTCTGGACCAATCAAAACAAGATAAGTTTGACTGACGGCTGGATGGTTGGTCCTGTCCACGCTCCGCCTCCGCTAGTATGACCAGCTTCCATTCCAAATAGCTTGTGAATTAGATCCAGAATGTCTGGTAAACTAAAATTGCATTCTCTGACCTCTGAGCAAAAAAAAAAAGAAATTTGCATATGTTGTGGCAATAACCGGACAAAGATGCAGGAGGATATCACTGACTGTTTTACTGCTCGTCTCTAGGTGGCGACATTCTCTCAGTTAAAAGCTAAAATGGCGGAACGTGTCAAGTGAGTAAAAACGCTTGTGTCTGGGGAAGCATAGCTTGAAACGGTGCTGGAAATGTGTTTTTCGTTTGCTAGATTGCAAAATGTGACCATTACTGATTCCTTTTTACATAAAAAACAGTTTGGAGCTGAACTAGGATTTTAACGATTTTCAGTACTCAAACGGTTGGCTGTGTCATTTCAAGGCCTAGAACAGTGTAGTGAGTCAAGTCATTGGCAGTGAAAGTGCAGGGGTCTTCACTTTTTAACCAATTACCATAACTCGCCAACCCCACCTCTTGCCAAATTTAAGGCCCGGACCAATAGGGGCGAGCTAACGAGGTTTGAGTGTACACCGCTTCCATGCAAACTGAGAAAACCACATGACATCAGGGAGAAACCTGACATGGCATATTAACATGTTGACAGTGTGCCATTGCTTTGCTTGTTAAATATGATTAATTTATTCTTATAATATTCTGAAAAGTATGCAAATATTACTAAACAAGTGCTTGTGAAAAGTCTTGCTTCTTTGTCTTTGAAAATAGTCTGTATGTGATACATAGAACACAACTGTTTCAAGGTTGCTGTTGATTTTATCCACTGTATATGCTGGAATGAAGAAAAGGCAGAGTCCAGGTGAACTGTGGGAAGTTTTGGTGAAACACTTGTGTACGTGAGAAACGAAAGAAGCTTAGTATGTGGATCTGTCATTAAAAAGTGTAGATCAAATCTCCAGACAAAACCCTTGATTGTAACATAGACCATTATGGGAAAAGTCACAACGTTCTCAGTCGTCAAGGCTTAGACTCCACAAGGTGAAGGTGTGGTGTTCAGTTTCAGATCCTTTAACTCCTGTACGTTGTAAGGTGAGGTCTCCATGGATTGGACTAGTCTGTCCAGCACATGCTGCAAAAGCTTGATTAGATTAAGATCTGCAGAATTCAGAGGCCAAGTCAACACCTTGAATTCTTTGTCATGTTCCTCAAACAGCTCCTGAACATTGCTGAAAGTAGAACTCTATTGGTCTGCAGCAATGTTTAGGTAAATGCTGTGTCAAAGTAACATCCACATGAATGCCAAGACATCAGTGAGCCTTGGGTGCCCGTAACCCAGTCACCAGTTCAGCTTCCTCGTGCACTCTGGAGATGCTCTGGCTAAGGCGTGTAGCATCACAGATCCTCAATGATCACCCGTGTTTCCTGCATCCAACACATCCACTTCACAAACTGACAAGTGTCATTTTAAAGTTACTGTTCTTCACTTCACTCTTGAGCACTCGTACTGTTGCGACTCATCAATGTACAGTGGCTTGCAAAAGTATTCAGCCCCCTTGAACTTTTCCACATTTTGTCACATTACAGCCACAAATATTAATCTACTTTATTGGAATTCCACGTGAAAGACCAACACAAAGTGGTGAACACTTGAGAAGTGGAACGAAAATCAAACATTTTTAGCAAATAAATAACTGAAAAGTGGGGTGTGCATAATTATTCAGCCCCCTGAGTCACTACTTTGTAAAACCACCTTTTGCTGCAATTACAGCTGCCATTCTTTTAGGGTCTGTCTCTACCAGCTTTGCACATCTAGAGACTGACATTCTTGCCATTATTCTTGCAAAACAGCTCCAGCTCAGTCAGATTAGATGGACAGCGTTTGTGAACAGCAGTTTTCAGATCCTGCCACAGATTCTTGATCGGATTTAGATCGTTGTACTCCTGCACAATGACAATAAAAGCTTGATCTATTCTTTTTGTGAAACATCAACTCCTCTGGGGAATTGAACCAGATGTGCTAGCCCTCCCATTCCACAGGTGTCTTCACACTCTTACGCTGGCCTATTTTTCCTGCTTCCAACTCATGAACTTTAAGGACTGACAGGTGCCATTGTAGCCTTCACCTCTGAGTGATCTTAATGTTGTGGCTGATCAGTGTATATTGATCTAATAAAAACTCAACTTATGTTTAGAATGGCGTCTCACTATGACAGTGATGACCCACAATAATCAGTGTGATAAATAACAATGACACACATTCTGTGTGTGTGTGTGTGTGTGTGTGTGTGTGTATTTCACTCTTTGTGAAGACCAAAGCCCCCTAAATGATAGGGACACTGGAAAATGGGAATAGTATGGACATTTTCTAAATAATTCTATCAACCTTCATTCACGGCCTTGCTCCTCCATATCTATCTGACCTCCTTTATGTTGCCACTCCCTCTCATACCCTCAGATCATCCTCCTCCATCAATTTTTACACTTTAAATCTCAAAACCCTTCTGTTCAAAGTGCTTTCTCTCTCTGATTAATTTCCACGGTCTAAATTTAATAATACAATATTTTTCTAACCTGTATCCCTTAGTGATCTTATAATAATAATAATAATTATTATTATTATTATTTATTTTTATTGTTCTTTTATTATTTTGCTGTGTACAGTGCCCATGAGTGTTCTGAAAGGCGCTTTTTCAAATAAAATGTATTATTATTAGTAGTAGTATTATTTTGCTGGTCCTTACAAGGACCTTGCTGTTTCTTTCACAAATGTAACATATTTTTAGGAAAACCTTAACATGCAGATGTTGATGCTGGGGTTAGGTTTAGGTGTAGTATTACTGAAATGCAGAGTTACAGAAGTCAATGAAATGTCCTCATAAAGATAGCAATACCGCCGTGTGTGTGTGATATTTACCTGAGGGCTGCAGCACATAAGCAAGCGCGCACACTACTCTGTTCACCTGAGCATTTCTCCTCGCTCTAACACGCATGTCCTCCAACCACTGTGAAACAAAGTGGAGAAAGTGACGTTTGGAAAGAGGATTTACAATATTTTACACAACAGGTGACCAAAGTCACTGAGGCAAAGCTAGTGAGAGCTACTAAATTAGCCACTAGCCATAAATGTTTGCTCGTGTTCATAAGCAGTGTAGTTACCCAGCAAAGTCACTTACCTCACTTTTGTCAAAACGACAAAAAACGGAGAAAAATATTAGCTAGCCGCTAATTTCAGCACCACCGAGCCTTTAAGCGACCAACGGAATTTAATTTACCAACGGTTTTCGAATCCCAGAGCGTGAGTTTTTCAAATTGAAACTTCAAAATGACACCACGCTGCCGTTAAGCCTTAGCGCCGCGTCTCAGACAGCAAACCCCGTTATAACTGGTCCGCACGCGCGCCGGTCCACCTCAGCGTTTCATCATTTCCGCGGCTCCCCCGAAGCAGACCTGCACGGTGGAAGCGTAGCGCTGTGTGGCGCGAGCTCTCTGCGCGCTCTTCGCAACGGCAAAGGCAATAACACGCGCATCGCGACGCCTCCTGATTGGCCCTCGCCGAGAACAGATGTTGCCTGTCGCTAGGCGAGTCGCTAGGTAACGATGACGCCGCGCCAGGCTCCATTCTCTTTCACTCGCGCGCTGTTACACACGTATCGTGTTTGTATTTCTCACATTGCTGGGTCTTTGCATATCACACAGCTCTGATTGGGGTGCAGTGTGTGTTCTGATCCCTTTTTTTTATCAGTACCAGCACTGATATTTTGGCTTGACGAAAGATGTCCAAAACATCTCATCTTTGGGTGAAAGCTTAAGAAGTTTCAACAGCATGTGTTATTCTTGAAACTAATTTTGGCTTTTATAAAATTGGAACAGAGCGTGGATTATTTTGTGACGGCCGTATCTTTCCTGCACTTATTTTGTAGTGACTGGATGAAGTCAGTAAACACCTCCCCCTGGTTTCACGGGCACACGAGCGTCTGCAAGCTTTCACTTTGTACCTCTGTGTTTTAACAGAATTTATTCCCTAAAAGGTCTGAAACAGCAAAAAACAAACTTTTCTGATTTCTTCTCATGTAATCACTAATTTCTGTGACAGAAATTAAGCCCTGAAGCTGAAGTAGCCCGTAGCTCTGTGCTTCCAGCCGTGGCCGCAAAGCAAATATGGGAAAGATCACAATAGTATTGCTGTTACTTATGTAATTTAATAACACACCCTTGTTTTTGTGTTATATCTATACGTCATTGTCGTGCGATATATCGATTATCGCAAAATCTCGGGATCGTGATATTATCGTGGGCCAAATATCGCGTATCGCTTCGTGAGCTTAACTGCGATTCCCACCCGTACTTCATACACCATCGCTGGTCCAATCAACAGTGGCGCTGTGCTCAGACTGATGAAAAACTAGAGGATGGTAACAAAAACCATCTCTAACATCTGAAGTGAGGTGTTTCTGATTAAGTGGCCATTTAACATTGACCTTTGATCCTGAAAGCTTTGTTCTTTGACCCCAGAACTCGGACAACGTTGAGTAACATCCACTCATTCTCATCAACAGACTAAAACATAAACACAATTATGTTGATTGACCAAAATATATATATTTTAATCTACAAAAACATTGGAACAGCACGTATTCCCATGCATCCGCGGAACAGGTAAACGTGAAAAATCTCACCTGCATGCAGTTGGACAATTCTAGACAATTTACCATTTCATGCTGGATATTGTATCATCAATGCAACTCAACTCATACTGTATATGCTCTGTGATATTGAACAGGCACTTCATATGCATATACAATGCAGACATGCAATACAAAATATTTTTTCCCCCAATCATGGACATTATTTATCGTATGTTGATACATACATAGTCCAATCTGTCCATGGTACGATGTGTAGGCTACGCCATGCATAGGAACACGACATACACTCTTTGTGATGTCATAAGGATGAGAAACATGGGCTCATTTGCCAGTGGTTTGTTTGAGACACATAAAAAAAAAATCAGATTAGGTACAGTGACATACAAAGGTTATATAGGTCAAGTGAACAGTTATAACAGTACGGCTGTAGACTTTACTGAAGGCTACATGACCCCTATATACGCATGATGTGAACCAACAAAATCCCATTCAAATCCAATGGTGTTGTAGGTTCCTTGGTGTGGGGTGTTGAGTGTGGTGATTAGAACGACAGAACAATACAGTCAAGTCTATTCGAGAACTGGGACAATTTACAAAACACCCAGGCCTAACAATGGCCCTGTCTAATGGCATATTCCAACAAGAATCAAACAGGTCCCCATTGGTCCTCAAGGTCCCCCAATGGCACCCATTGATCCTCAAGGTCCCCCAATGGTCCCCATTGATCCTGGAGGTCCCCCAATGGTCCCCATTGATCCTAGAGGTCTCCCAATGGTCCCCATTGGTCCTGGAGGTCCCCAATGGTCTCCATTGGTCCTGGAGGGTCAATGTTCAACACAGTTTGGTCATTTCCCTGCTCTGACACATATGGTTCAACTCTTCTATTCATTGTCAGGTTTACTGAGTGTGTTTGAAAATGAGATCTACCAAACTTGGTTGTACAATGGCTCTCCAGGACCAGGGTTGGAGACCCCAGGCTTGGATAGATGTCCTGTAGCCTTGAGAATGCTGTCGTTCAGTACAGCGTTGGAACTGGAACATGTTATAAAAACAATCGGCCACGTGCAATAAGAAGGATCAGGATTTTTCACCACTGATTTTTTAAAATTCATGCTTTTAAAAGTGGAGCTCCACCATATATAACACAAAAATGGTGGACTGTGTGAATTGGACTTGTGATGATTTTACACTTTGTCAAAAATGGTGACACAAGATTGCAATTGAAAGAGCATTTGTAGTATGAACTGTACAAAGCAGACCCCCCATCTCCTTATTGGTCTCTATAATGATAAGAAATTGCTGCTCCCAAGCTTGATTGGTGGACAATTAAGGGTCCATTCATGCAATCACGAGGCAATGCTCACTGCTGGACCGACAATAATGAGTGCGGTAGAAAGCACTCCAAGTTAAACGAGTGAATCAGCTCTCCGCTGTGATGTCACATCCTGGAGACGAGATAAGAGCGTACAATACAAAGCAAAGGACAGCGGGAGCTGTAAAAGCACTCACAGTAATGCCTCCCGTTCCCATTCACTTCCATTGTTTTACAACCGTGGTCACCAACCCTCTTCCAGTATCTTCCTACAAAGCTCAGCTCCAGCCCAGCTCCAACAAACGAGCTTCTAAAGACGGCAGAACTACCACAAAGACAGTGACTGTATAATGACACTAAATAACAATGAGGCAACAATGGCATACGTCATATGCCAAAACAAAACAGGTTCATTACTATGCAGAACTGTTTGCCATGTGCTAATTTAGGCTTTAGCTTATAACACAGTTATGTAGTAATGTTCAGTTAAAGTCTTATTCCTTTAACGTTTTCATTCATTCATTTTCCAACTTGTGTCGTGGGGAAGCTGGAGCCGATCCCAACTGACTACGGGCGCAAGGCAGGGGTCAGGCAACATGGAGACAGACAACCATTCACACATACACTCCCACCTATGGGCAATTTAGAATAGTTAATCACAAGCCTTTGGAGAGTGGGAGGAAACCGGAGAACCCGGAGGAACACAAACACAGGGAGAGTGAACCCAGGTCCTTCCTGCTGGGAGGCAACAGTGCTAACCACTTCACCATCCTGCGAGAAGGTCCTGGGTTTGATACCCATCCTTTCTGTGTGGAGACTGTTCTGCCCATGCCTGTGTGGGTTTCTGCTGGGATCTCCCGTTTCCTCCCACAGTCCAAAGACACACAGGTAAAGTGATGAACTGCCCCTATGAGCGATTGGACAGGCTTCAGCACCACCATTTAGGAGAAAATGGATGGAAAACATCAGTGGTCCATCCTCGAGAACATTGTTAACAAGATGGTTTCTGATGATCACCTAAAGGCAAACAGATGGTACTGAAGATCTGGGGACACTTTTCCAAACTGGTAATAACTGTAGGTTGGTCTCCATGCAGACCTACACTGAAGATCAGACAGTAAGCTTTGGTGCATACAAACATCTTCTCATCTACATTAGTTTAAACTCACTTATCGCTCAATGATATACAAGAAGATGACGTTTCACTAGCAAATCAAGAGAAATGTAGAAAAGCTGAAGGTCACACTCATTGATTTGGATGTTTATGATCTCAGAATGCTCCAAAATGGAGAAGAAGCAGCAGCATGGCTGAAGTGCAGGTGTCCTTGACCAGCACACCCAAGCTCCTCAGTTCTGCGTTCCTACGTGCTTTGTTCAGCCCAGAGAATTAGGTCCAGCAGAGTCTAGATTTAGACCCACAGTATGATGGTCCTGGTAATGTAACTTTAGCGTAGTATGACCAGACAGAGAATAGTAGTAATAGACTAGTAATAGTACAAAAGGATATATATCGACTGTAATGCTACGCAGCAATAACGGATATGCACCAGCAGTGGGTTTTCCATCAGAAAGAACCCTATGGTAGTAAGAAGCCACTTCTGAAAGATCTGCAACAGTTCATCAGCCATATAGCAAGCAAGATGAAAAAGAATCAAAGCAGCACTATGTATGTTTGATTTGGCGCCCTCTCTGGTGGAAATAGGTAATTACAAGCAATTTGCACAATATGTTTACGTTCTGGGCCAATTAGTCTGGGGTTTTTTTCATTGAGAGAATCACATTCATTGGTGAACATAGTGTTTCCCCCACTACGAATGTGATCTCCCCCACTAGCAGTGATATTCCCAGTAATATGAACTGAACTTTAAACATGGGTGGTTATATAACAGTGAATTTTCTAAAAGCAAACATTTGTTTGTTGAGTTTGTGGCTTCTCACTTGTGGTTCCGACTCACATACGTGCCGCTAGAAATGTAAAGGACTTAAAAATATTGTATTTATTTATAAGGGAACATCTGTCATTGTGAACACACCCCATCACACCAAGTGCACCACAGTGAAATGGACCGAAGCAGTGGGCAGTCATCAACGGTCAATGAGCCGGGAACCTGCAAATTCTGCTGACAAGGGCAAGGTCCTAGCCAATAGGCCACCACTGCTCTGAAATTGGGACCTCTATGTTATATAACGTTCCTCTGGTGGCTCCTCGTTAGTGCTGGGCCTTTGGTATCATTCAGTTCAATTAACCAACAGTTATACAAAGGGGTGTAAAGGTACACACCCTAAACAGTCAGGTTATGGGTATAAAAAATTTCTGAAGGCTTTCCACCCAGAAAGTAGGACAAATATAAAAGAAACCCGGCCTGGTGCATCTTGAACATTACCATGATGTCCAAACCTTGGTGTGGACCAAAGTGTAACCTCTGTGTACCATTACATCTCCTAGCAGTAAGCAAATTAGAGCAAGAAGTCATGAGTACATTAATGACATTCCTGCCTAAATGAGGAACCAAACCTTCAGTCCTTCATGGGATTATCCCATCATTACCATTCATACAAGCATTGAGAGCAATAACCAGACTTTCTTAGAGCTTTTCAAGCCAAAATTGAGATGTTTTACATACTTTCTATCAAATTGAACATGACCGCTCTGACTTCTGAATGAATAGTTTGGGCTTTAAAGCATGACTCTCTGGAGTGCATGGTCATAGAGCCACATTCATTCAACACAATGCAGATTTACATGCTATTAAGAGCAAACAGATTCAATTTAACACTTTTGTTCACAATAAACTAAGATTATTTGCTTTTCTTCCAATTTGCCTGAAGACATGACGTTAATATCCATGGTAAGAAACACAATGAATGACCGTTTTATAATGTTTTCAAATGTAATCATACATTACACCCACACTGCTGGCCAACCACTACATTTAAAAGG
The DNA here is from genome assembly GCA_037576955.1 of Lepidarchus adonis. Taxonomy (NCBI): domain Eukaryota; kingdom Metazoa; phylum Chordata; class Actinopteri; order Characiformes; family Lepidarchidae; genus Lepidarchus; species Lepidarchus adonis. Next base: position 21,498,557 of record JBBIGC010000145.1, read on the forward strand.
CACATTCTTGTCCATCTGGATCAAGTATGTTGGAAAGCACTGCAACTGCGACAAAGCAGTAAATGAATAGGAAAGTGATTTGCTTGAATGTGAATTCAAAGTGCATTGATACAGAATTAAATATCCTTGAGTGTAGCTCAGATGATAAAATCCAAGACTAAACAACTCCATACATCTATGTCGACTGTTATTTCTGCATGTTGGAAAAGTCCAGTTAATTTATTTAAACAGTTAATTAATTTATTTTACCTCAATGAGCTGCCTTACTCACTCTTGTTTAGCAGGCTGACATTTCTCCACAAGAGGGCGTCTGAACAGAAGAGTGGTGCTTTGCGTCAGTGAAATTTTGGGTAAGAGTAGGCTGCTTCTACTTCTTGTCTTAGAATCCATAGCATTTTGCTATGACGCTATGCTAGTTTGTTTATGCTCACATTTTTACAGATTATAAAAGAAGGAAAGCATCTAAAATCTTCAAATTTGATCCACATGTGGACTGGAAGATAGAGATTCAAGCAAGGTCAGAGTTTGGGATTTTTAGATAGTCGATTGATTATGGATCACGTTATTCAAAATGCTTAGTTTTGGTAGATGCTAGCGTCTAAAGCAGGGGTTCAAAGCAAGCGGTAATATGCTCAGTTGATTTTGACGTCTGTGTAAAAATAGACAGACATGCGTCACAGATGATCACCATGGCCAGTTTATGACTATGACTTCATTGCATTTCTGAACTACCGTTATTGTGGAAATTTATGAATACAGCCAATAGTATTTTCCTGAGTCGCTCTATTGGGTTACATACATCTAGTTTCTTCACTACTGGTTTTAAACAGGGATGATATGACACAGCTAAGGCAAAATAAGATATGTATGTCCTGTCACTGAAGCACAAATCTGTCTAATGACATTTATCTTTGACAGCTTAACCAAACAGCCATAATATTAAGACCACCTGGTCTCCATCATGCTCTGACAGTGGTGGCACTGTGTTCTGATCGCTTTCTATCAGAGCCAGCAAGCCTTCACTCCCCACATGCATCACTGAGCCTCACGTGCCCATGACCCTTTCACTGAGTCGCCAGTTGGATCACTGTTAGTAGGTACTGACTACTGTAGACCTGGGGCACTGACCAAGACCTGCTGTTCTGGAGATGCTGTAGCCATGACGTATTAAAGTGTCTCCTGCTTCCAGTACATCAAAAACTGACTGTTCCTAATATATCCCAGCCCCTCAACAGGTGCCATTGTAATGAAATAACTAGATGGTCCATGTTTTTCAAGTGATTTTTCTGTGGTCTTAATGTTATGGCTGATTGTGCTAGTGGTGTCTAGCTTCTGCCTTGCCTGACTACTGTTACACCTCTTTTCCCCCCAGAGATGGAGGTGTACAAAATGCAATCTTGCAACCAACAGGAAAGCAAGACTCTTGCAGGGTTGATACTATACAAAGAAAGAAGATTTGAGTCGCAGAAACATGCAAATTAATTTTCTCTGCTGAGATTCAAATTCAGATGTAGTATTTTTTAGTAACAGCATTCAAGATAACTAAGCTCTAGGCCTGTGGTTCTCAATTTGCCTGCTGGAGTACCAGAGCCCTCCTGCTTGCTGTCGGCCATCTTGACTGAACCAGTGATGTAGGCCATCTTGTCAAGCAGACAGGCAGGACTAACGCTTACTTCAAACCCCATTAACCCAACATTGCTTGTTATTGTTTTCGAGGTCCAATCAAATGATCAAGCTATTCTTAATGTGGCACTTAAAGTAGAGGTTCAGTCAAAAAACAATTTGCCACTTTAACCCAAGTAACAATCTGAATATTGCCTTGCACTGGAGCTACGAAGCTAATGTGGCTAATAAGTAATGCAAGCTCATGGTGAACCCTATAACCATGCCTGACCTACAGGTATCCTTGTATTCCAATAAAAAGCAAAAACTCCCCCTTCCCCCATTTTCTCCGTAGGCCTCCAGGAAGGTCTGGATGGTGCCCCCTTGCCCACGCGTTCGGTCTCGCTACCATTTCATCCACTCCTCTGTCCCTCCACTCAGCTAGGCCTCCAGCAGTGTGTGCCAGCGGCAGACCTGCTGGTTGCCGCTCTCCTTCATGTCCTGCCAGTGCAGCGCCTCCTCCTCGCCGCTGCTGTTCTGACCCAGTGCCAACCAGCCAATCATCTCCTTTCGCTTCATGTTGCGGCGGTTGTACACAGCCACCATGAGGGTGACGTCGGACAGCTGAAAGAGCGCCACCTGGAATACGAAGGTCTCCTTGAAGACGGGGTTGGGCTGCCCACGACGCAGTGACGTCTTACAGCGAGAGATCTCCTGGCCCATGGAGTTCAGGAGGGTCAGTTTGCAGTATGTATCTATGAGGGAAGGAACAGGTTATTTTGAGAATTTTATCAGATTTATTGCATGTAGAGATATGTACTGACGCTATGTAAGGTGGCATCATTAAAACATTACCATTAGGGGTTCAATGATAACCAATAACTAATAATTTACACGTTTGTGACCAAATAATCTTTCTTTTTGCATTTCACACACCAACATGAAAAACAACAACAAAATGTTACATATATAGTCTTATGCAAAAGTTTGGGCACCCCTTGATGAATAATTATGTAATTGAAAAGATGTTAACACAGTCTTTCTAGGAAATGGAAAAAAATACACAAAAATACACATTTTCAGCAAACATTGATGTTTCTTTTTATGCCATAAATTAAACAAAAATTTTAAAAAAAATTATATAAATAAATTTATGGCACTGTGCAAATGTTGGGCACTCTAATAGTTTCAAAGTCTCTTATTATTTTTACAAGGTTTGACGCCTTAGACGCTCCTTAGATCTGATGCATGGCAACAGATGTCATAAGTAAATGTCATTAGTAAATGTCAGCTGGTGTCAATTTCAAAGCTTCATAAATACTTCAAACCTTGTGCACACACTTGTGGACACTCAACAACCATGGGTTCCTTTAAGCAGCTGTGTAAGACTCTGAAAA
>JBBIGC010000145.1:21504873-21523322 GCA_037576955.1 Lepidarchus adonis
ACAGGAAAAACCTTATGCACATTATGATGATTGATGATTGTACACAGTCATTCAGAGTGGGTGTGGTGCAAAATGATGTTTATTAATTAAAAATTGAGATTGCCATTGTCCTATCGAGTATCGTATCACATGAGCAAGGATGATATTTTTCCCACCTCTACACGTGGCTTCATATGTTTCTTTGCACATATATTTGCTGAGATTGTCAGCATGAAATACACACTCAGTTTCATAAGAAATATATTTAAATGATTGGTAAATAACAACCCCCAATTTAAATGATTATTCTACATATCTCCACCAACTCTGGAAAGTATGTCATGTTGGTGGAGAACACTACTCCAGCAGACAGACAGCAATGCTGACCAGCTTCACATTGAGCAATGGGGGAAGAAAATGATGCAACAAACCAAGTGAGAGCAAAGCCAACTATGTATATGTACAATGTTTAATCAGTTATGGCACTGGAGAACCAGGAGAGGTATCAGAGGTTCCTGTGAGCTCTATTCTCAACTCAAAGCCAGTTTTTCAGGTTGATTGTAGTGTAGGTGAAGGTTGGATCGCTTCTGAAGAACCGAAAGTCAAGTAGTTCAAGTAGTTCAACACATCTGTTTCTCATATTCAGACACATCTCAGGGCTTTAATCATCTGGATAAAGTGTGTTAGATTAGGGTTGAAGGATGGTAGATCTCCGGGACCATGGTCCAACTTTACATAAAGGTTAATTCCACATATTCGTCCTATTTTCAGCAGAATTCAGTCATTGGAATCATTCAGTCATTGGAGTAGGTTCTGAAAGTTTGCATTCAAACTATAGACATCCATCTTATCATCAAATTTCCTAATCTAATCTAATCAAATCTAATATAATATAATGTAATATAATATAATATAATATAATATAATCTGGGCAGGGGGTTGTTTGTTGGGTGAGATGTTTGACATTGCAGGTAATCAGACATCTCACCCAGCGTTTTATTTTCCAATTTTCAGCATAATTCAGTCAATCGAAATGTCAACAAACTCATTCAGATTCAGGTTCTGAAATGTTTGAAAACCTCTTTACAGTGGTGACGCATGGAACCAGGTCGTGTGACTCACCTCTTTACACTGCATTACAATTAATTCCTCTACTTAAAAAAACAAACAGGAAAAACCTTATGCACATTATGATGATTGATGATTGTACACAGTCATTCAGAGTGGGTGTGGTGCAAAATGATTATTCATCGAGAAACTTTCCATTTCCTTAAAGCCATGGAATCAAACATCAACAAGACAAATAGCCATTTTCATTTCCTATTCAAACCCCCAGTAGCGAGTGTTTATATGGAAGATGATGGTGAAGTAGTGGCAAGGTTTCTGCCTCACATGGCCCTGCATGTATCCTTCCACTATGAATATGTTTAAAGAAATTACTTTTTGTCTTTGCACTCTCTGCCATTAGGCAGCATCATCCTAAACACTTCATGTCTGTTAGGAAGCTTTTAGAGGAACAAGATGTCTGGTTCCATTCACCACCATTGTGAACTCTTCTGATTTTCTCCAAGGAGTGACTTCATTTACATCCCAGTTTTATTATGCAGAAATAGGATCCCTTTAAGTCTGTCATAATCATAATTATTAATGGAAGTATAAACTAAATATTATTAACATTATCCACTGTTCCAATATAATTCACTCTTTATTCAATATTATACATAATATTTCACTAAAACTGTCATTCACCATGTTATCAGTTGTATGGCAACATTGCATCCCTCGGCCCCCTTCCTTTTTCATTTTTGTAACACTTAAATGTTTTAGATGAAACAAATATTAATATTAGTCAAAGACAACATAAGCAAACACAAAATGCATTTTTAATTATAGGATTTTATTATTAAGTAGAGAGAAAAAAGTCATTTCATCTTCTTACTCAGGCACACCTGGTTCAACTCACCTGTTAATTGCCAAGTTTAGTGAGTGTGTCTGAAGAGAGGAACCACCAAACTGTGTAGGATACCAGCCCACCCCTGTGTTAAGCAGTGTGTAATAAAAGGAAATAATTTGCTTTACTCAGCCAAGGTCAATGGGTGCTGTTGAGCTAAGCTAAGCTAGGCTAAGCTAACACAGCAGGAGGGAATAAAATGCCCAAATAAGGCATGTCCAAAGTTGTGGGACAGGAAAGGAAAGGGGACTCTCTGCCCCTCCTTCTGACCTCACTCTTTGTGGCATTAGGATGTACAGCTCTAATATGGCAACGAGCATATAAGGTTATACATACATACACCAACTCTTTCCTGAAGATTACATCACTCACAATGACCATGAGAGATAAAAAAATTAAGATATTAATTTTTTAAATATCATTCGAGGACATTGACATTGAGAGCATTTCTCCTTTATAAAAAGCCACAGATTAGTCAGGTAAGGTGTGAGATATCAGATATAGGCAATTAGGCATATCCCACACATAGCAGGATTGAACACGAGGCTTCCTATTCACCCGTTCCTGTAACTTCCGAAAACTGTACGTAAAGAGAATCTTCTGTTTTTACTATAAAGATGCTCTTGCCATTCAGTCTTTGTGTGGAAAATCATCCTTAATAGTCAAAACTTTTTTTTACCATTATATGATCCTATAATCTCCTACAAGAGCGCCACTGATCTCTGGACCAATGACAATCAGGCATCTGGCTTCTTCCAGCAAGAGTCAGTCAATGGCAAAACCCTCATGCTGTAGATCCACCCACTTTCAAGATACACCATCAGATGGTTTTTACATCACGATATCTCACTTTTGAGACGACCGTAGATGAGTTAGCATGTTTGCACGGCCATCTTGGTGAGGTTCTTGGATCAGCTAGACCAGGGGTGCTCAAACTTTTTTGGCTTGCAAGCTACTTTTAAATTGACCAAGTCAAAATGATCTACCATCAATAAAAATGCCAAAAAATAAATAAACTGTTAGCCTGTAACTAGGTGACTCTACGGGAGTTTTGTACTAGCGCACGTTTGACAGAGCCCCTGAGCTAGACACTTGCCAAAGAGCTGATCTCACACTGCCCTGCTGGTCAAACTCGTTTATTAAGGAATCAACCTGTAAGGAAAATGTATGTATGGTATGTAGTGCAGCAACAAGTTAGCCTAGCAGCTTTCCATAACAGCTAGCATTCTCATTCTCAGCCCAAAATAGGAACGCTCCATATATACAGATCAGCTAGAACATTAACACCTCTGACAGGAGAAGTGAAGAACATTGACTCTAGTTATTACACCGACACCTCTCAGTGGGGTGGGATATACAAGGCAGCAATACATTGAATGGTCAATTCTTGAAGTTAATGTGCTGGAAGCAGGAGCATAAGGATCTGAGCCACTTTGGCAAGTGATGGCTAGTGCATCTCCAGAACAACAGGTCTTCTGGAGAGTTCCAGGTCTGGAGTAGTTAGTATCTACCAACAGTGAGCCAAGGAAGGACCATTGGGTCATGGGCACCCAAGGTTATACCCAAGGAGATCCTGTACAAAATGTTAAACCTGATAGAAAGAGGTCAGACACAGAGTGCAGTATTAGGCAGGTGGTCTTAATGTTATGACGGATTGGCTTCTTAACCATCATGAGGAAGTTCAATAACTTCAGTGTTTTCCAAACCTGCACTGCAGTTTGTTATTGCACTTACTGATACGGAGAAGCAATGAGATTATGACATATGGTGGAAACAAGCTCCTGTTCTAATCCCTATGTGCACGTACTAGGCCAAAACATTCCTTATGAGCTGTTTCACAAGAGGAATGCAGAACCGTAGCCTAGATTTTTCTGATTCACTCATTCATTATTTAATTTGATCAGTGGAAACACTGGAACTATAATATTTGAACATCACTTCATTGTCCAAATGGCTTATCTGATTGGGGGAAGCTGGAGCTGATCCCAGGTGACTATGGGCAGGAGGCCAATCCATCACAGGGCAACACAGAGATAGACTGGAGAACCCAAATGAAACCCACGCAAACAGAGGAAGAGTACAATTTCCACAAAAGGACGTCTGTGGCCGAACTGGGGACTGAATCCAGGACCTTCTTGGTGTAAAGCAATAGCACTAACTACTGCAACTCAGTCCATTTGTTATCTGTCAGCTCTGTTGTCGACTCAAAGCCAGTTTTTCAGGTTGATTGTAGGTGAAGGTGAAGGTTGGTTCACTTCTGCAGAACCGAAAGTCAAGGAGTTCAGAGATGAAACAACACAATGAGCTGAGATGTTCCTGCATCCAGTCTCAGGCTGGTGGAAGCAATGCAGAAGGTTTTCACATGTTTGAGCTGATAGCTGGTCTCCATGGCACTAGAGCAGGAACTCCAGTCCTGGAAAGCTAAATTCCAACACACCTGGTTCTCGTTTTTCAAAATTCTTAATCATCTGGATCAAGTGTTTTAAATTAGGGTTGAAGCTTAAGTTGAGCACCTATGGTCTAACTTTACATAAAGGCTAATTCCACCTATTCTTCCCATTTTCAGCATAATTCAGTCATCAGAATGTCAGAGTGCGTTCTGAAATGTTAGAAAACCTCTTTACAGTGGTGATGAACGGAACCAGGTCAGTAGCCAGATGTTCTTATTACTGCACCATAGTGCTGTTCTTTGTTTGGATAAAAAATCAAATGATCAAACAAATCACACATTCTTGTTTTTATTTCTTTATAAGTGGGCAAACTTACGAAATCAGTCAGGGGTCAAATAATTATATATATATTTTGCCTGATTTTGACCACTGAAGTTTGAAATTTGCCCACTGACAAAGAAATGAACAGTCTATAATTGTAATGGTTTATTTTAACAGTGGAAGATATAATTATATAAAATATATAAATTGATTTGCATTTCATCGAGTGAAATAAGTATTTGATCCCCTAGCAAAACAAGAGTTAGTATTTGGTGACAAAACCCTTGTTGGCAGCACAGAGGTCAGACGTCTCTTGTAGTTGATGACCAGGTTTGCGCACATAGCAGGAGCAAGTTTGGTCCACTTCTCTTTGTAGATCAGCTCTAAATCATTAAGGTTTCGAGGCTGTAGCTTGACAACTCGAAGTTTCAGCTCTGGAGACCTTAATGCACTTTTTTTGAGCCATGCCTTTGTTGCCTTGGCTGTTTGCTTTGGGTCATTGTCCTACTGGAAGACCCATCCACCATCCATTTTCAGTGTCCTGGCAGAGAGAAGAAGGTTGTCACTCAAGATTTTATGGTATGTGGCCCAATCCATCCTCCCGTTGATGTATGGAAGTTGTCCTGTGCCCTTAGCAGAGAAACACCTACAAATCATAACGTTTCCACCTCCATGCTTCACAGTGGGGATGGTGTTATTGGGTCATAGTCAGCATTTGCTTTCCTCCAAACATGGCAAGTTGAATTGAGGAAAAACAGCTCAGTTTTGCTCTCATCTGACCCCAGAACCTTCTCCCAAACACTTGAAACACAGCTGAATCATTCAGGTGTTCATTGACAAACTGAGCCAGAACTCTTAATGGTTGGTAGGGGATCAAATACTTACTTCATCCAATTAAATGCAAATCAATTTATATATTTATATTATGTGATTTTCTGAATTTTCATTTTGATATTCTATTGAACCATTCTTCCATTGAAATTATAGACAGTTAATTTCTTTGTCAGTGGGCAAACTTACAAAATCAGTGAGGATCAGTTGATATGATTGTATATCGTCGTCCTTGCTCACGTGATATGATAATCGATACGCCAATGGCAATATTTTACACAAATTTTACTCGCCGCATCGCTACTTCTTTCCTCTTGGTGGCGTTGCTTGACTGACTGCAGGAGAATTGGGTGAAGTTTGGCTGTGCAACCAGCTCTTGGATGAGCCTTGGTTTTGCCAAATTTCTTCCACTTGAGAATTATGGAGGCCACTGTGCTCTTGGGAATTTCAGAACAGCAGAATTTTTGTCGCCTTCCCCAAATCTGAGCTCTGCAGGCAGTTCCTTTGAACTTGTAGCTTGGTTTGTGCTCCGATATGTATTGTCAGCTATGTGGCCTTCTATTGAGAGGTGTGTGCTTTTCCAAATCATGTCCAATCAATTTACAACAGGTGGGTGGAGTCCAAAATAGATGTGCCAACATCTCAGGAGATCAAGAGAAATGGGAGGCACCTGAGCGAAATTTCAAGTGTTGTTGCAAAAGGTCTGAATACTTAAGTAAACATGATATTTCTGTATTTTCTTGTTGATAAGCGTACAAAAATGTCAATTATTGAAAATACGTTTTTGACTTTATCATTATGGGGAACTGAGTGTAGATTAATTGGAATAAAAAAAAAAATCGCAGTACCAGGCTGCAACATAACAACATTGAAAAAACCCAGTATACACACATACATATAACTGAAGGAAGTTTTGTCGATGTATTTATACAAAAATAGTACAAAAAGAAGCCCAGTTTAGCTGTGAGTGAGAATTGAATATTGAATATACTGAAGTTTTTGTACAGATTTAGCAGGAAGACCAATAAAGAAGAAATAACCAGTGTGGGACATGAACAACATCAGCACTACAGCAATGTTATGGAACTTTACCTTTTGCAGCAATCCAAGCATTGGTGCAGACTTCTGAACACAGGAGATGAATCAGTAAACCTCACAGCGAAAGCAGCTACATCACAAAACACTCTGATATTAATCCATATGATAAACCAATCATTTGATTGTTTATAAGAAAGGATCATTATCACAACCAGCAGATGGTGCACCTCTGCAAGTCCCTGTCCTGTCTTTTTCTGCCCTCTGGTGGTTGAAACCTGCTATTGCAGCACCTAATTTTCTCCAGAGATGATACAACTCGCCCCAAGACTTGATGTTAGACCATTGTTGTGAGCATTTGATTGCAGTCAGGAAACTATTAGTGAGGTACTGGTGTTGGATGACCGGTTCGGGATCCCAAACGCCACTTCAACTTATCCCAAAGGAATTGGGTGGAGCACCATCACTCCAGACAAGGCCATGTGAACCTTACACCATGGTCTGGAGATCTGATTTGCAGCCTAATTAGGATTATTAAAATTAGTGTACCTAAATGATATATGAAATTCTAGTTTTGAGCTGGAATGCTACCCACTTCACAGGGCGCCATGATGGAAAGGTCACGTTTCGTTGTGGTGCACTGTGATGGTGTGTTCACAATTACAAATATTCACTTTTCATAGAAATATTCAAAACATCTGGATACAAATAAATGGAAATTTTCAAACAGATGTCATATTTAAGTGTAATTATTCTGATTTGACATTAAGAAAACAAAATGATCTGTTACAGAGTTTGTTACACAAGTCAATCTTGACTAACCTAGTGACATGGGTGCGTCAGGTTAGAGGCGAATGTTTAATAATTTAAATATTAAATATTAAAAATTGGCATATTGATTATTGTATCAAGGACAACAATATATTGTCATATCGATATTTTTTCATACTCCTACAGATAACAGACTCAGGCAAGCACTGAGTTGAGATTGCTTCTCCAGTCTTTTTTTATTTTTGTTTAGTTCATTTTAGGGACCTTTAGTGTTTGCTGATCTTAAGGCTCGATTTGGGGTGTATTTCACCAAACAGTCTATATCTGGTTAAACCATTTAGTGCTTTATAAACCAGTAGGAAGATTTAAAAATCTATTCTGAATGAGATTAGCCAGTGTAAAGAAGCTAAAACAGGAGTTATATCTTCTCTTTTTTCCTACGTGTAGCAGCGTTCTTAACAATCTGTAGTCTGTTGATGGTGTTGATGGTGTTAATGGTGATAAACCAGTGAACAGAGCTTTACAGTCGTCTAGTCGTGAAAAAACAAACGCATGGAGGTTTGAGAAAAGATCAATTTCTTAGATGGAAGAAAGCTGTTTTAATTATTTTATTTATATGTTACTTGAATCTTAACGTCAAGGATTACACCCAGATTTCTAATTGTAGAGGTAAGTTTCCTAATTTGTTTAATATTTCCCCTTTTCCTTGATTCGTTGCCAATTATACGAATTTCTGTTTTTCTACGTTTAATTTTAGAAAATTGCTTTTCATCCAATGAAAGATACTTGATATACAGTTTGTGAGATTTTTTAATGGATTTGTGTCATTTGGCTCCATACATATGTATATTTGAGTATCAGCGTAGTGATGATAATTTATTGTGTGTTTTCTATTAATTACTGCAGACCCGGAACACTCCACGAAGCTTTTAGCACATCCACTTCAAAAACTGACTTTTCACTTGCTGCCTAAAGGTTTTCTCAGGGCCGTGGGAAGCCGAGGTTCACTGATGCATGTGGGTTGTGCATTATTTTGCATACGACTGTAACTCTGACAAGTCAGTTGGGCCTAGGGGCTTAAAACTGACAACCTGTGTTATACTGACAGACACGGCTCCTGTAAAGAGCTCTGTGCACAAACCTCTTATTTCTCGATTTATGTTGGTTATGTATTAACTGTTTTAAGAGCAATCGTGTCTAATTACTCAAATGCTGCCAGAAATGACACAAAATGTCTGTAAAGCCTGATCATCAGCTCCTTAAATTATACTGCATACAACCTTGCTCTTTATGGCCTGAAATATCTCACAATATTATGACTTCCTGTAATCCTGCGTAGAGAAATGTTCCTTTTGAACCAACAATTCTCTCACATTTTGGCAAAGAGATGAGCCAAAGCCCATCCTTCCTGGAAAAGAGCCTTTAATTGATGCTATTCTATCCAAACATCATCTCATCTGCTGCTTCATCTCCTTAGTGTTTTTGAATATTCTGTACATTTTTCTAAACTCAAAAAGCTACAGATTTACAAATACAATTAAGTTGGTGAGTAAAACTAGAGAAAATTCTTTATATTTTTGTCCTTTAAATTAAAAAAAAAGGTCACATTATAACATATTTTTGTTCTGATTGCATTATGGGAATAAACTTTTTTGGAAATGGGGCCTTACCTCAGTTTGACTCCTTTTCTCCATGTTTCGTTGTGGTTTTCTTCACAATTTCATTCAACAGCTCAGGTAAAATAGTATTAAATAGACTGTAGCTTATCAAGCAAACAAGACTGGTTGATATTAGCGATGTGTGTGATTTGTGGATTAATGCTGATATTCAATACTAACGTACAAATCTGCAGATAAGAAATCTGAGCACTTTCCCAGAGTGCATTATGTGCATGTCGGTGTGAAACATCGATATGCTTGATGATGTCATCAAGCACTAATCGATTGATATGATTCTGATATCATTGTGAATCTGTAGATGAAACCACTGGCCGTTTAACAGCCTGGGTTTTGCTGTCGAGTGAAAACTATAGGAAATCAATTCCTGTGAACGGCATGTGACCAAACACCATTTCCATCTGGTTGACTCAAATAATTATCGTTAAAAAGCATATGTTCATTAACATCAGCTGGAACAGACTTTTGATTGTGTGTTTTAGTTTATTCTCTGCCAGTTTACCAGCTGAAACGCTGCCCAACCCTCCAGGAATCGGCGCGAATACGATGGCCTGGCAAGTACAGAGGTGGCACCTGAAAAGTTCCGTTCTTAAAAACCTCCTGTTTAAGTAAAAAGCAAAAAAATGGAAAGAAACAAATCTGCAAAGACAAAATAAATAAATAAAAATACTGAACGAGGATCCAACATTTATTTGCCCTTACAATAAAACCATTAACATTTGAAATTGTTAGCAAAAAAAAGACAAAAATTATATACAGAGACAAACGAAAAGAAGAAGCTGATAAAAGCAGTGGTTTTTGTACACCCCTACGTCATACTCGGAGATGTGGACAAGGGAGAGCGCGGACGTGCTTTCAATCGGAGGAAAGAAAAGAAAAAGCCGTTAAAAACCAGACTAATCTAAAAACCATCCACTCTCCAAAGTCTCCGCCTCCGCACAGCACTAAATACTCGCTTTGTTTTTTTTCAGGGGTAAAAACGAAGGAATGTAGATCTTAAAAACAAAAAAATTGTTTAAGAGGCTTCACATTGTCCATTAACCGTCATTTATCTACCGATGACGATTCGTCAAACTCGCTCGTCTGCCACCAGTATCCAAGGAGCCAAGACTGGAAAAGGAAAATGAAGAGCTTTGCTCCAGGAAGCAATTCGTGATCCGTTCCGACAACATCCGTCACATTGTTTCGCCGCCGAAATGAGTACGAAAGAAGAAGAAAAAGGGGGTGGAGCCTGCAGAGCCCAACCCCCGTCTGTAGCAGCAGAGCTCAGTGGAGAGAAGCTCTGGCAAAAGAGGAGGAATGAGGAAACAGGCAGTGAACTTAGTGGCTGTATCGGCGAACGTGGAGCTTTATCATTGGCTCATCTTCTCTGTAGTAACTTCAGATAACGTGGCACAAGTCTCATATATATATATTTATATATTTCAATCTTAAAAAAAGGAAAAAGTAAAGAAAAACAAACAAAAAATGAAAGAAAGAAGGGGGAACAGTCCAGTCGCAGAAGGGGAGCGAGGTCACTCTGCGGCTGGCTCCTCGGTCGTGGTGGGTGCAGGCTCGGCGGGAGTCTCCTCGGATTTGGTGCTCTCTTCTGTGGGTGCGGTTTCCGCTGCAGGGGCGGGATCCTCGACTTTAGGCTCCGCCTCAGCCTCGGGAGCCGCCGCCTCCGCCGCTGCCACCTCCGCCTCCTCGCTGGACTGTGCGGCTGGCTCGGCGGCCGGTTCCTCCTCTTTGGTCTCCTTGGTGGCGTGGCCGTTCTCCTCCACGGTGGGCGACGCCGCCCCTTCCGCCGCCTCCTCGCTGCCCTTCTTGTTCTTCTTCAGTGAGAGGCCCTTGAACTTGAAGGAGTTCTTCAGGGAGAACTTCTTCTTCTTCTTGGTGGCCTCCTTAGCCGCCTCCCCGTCCTCTTTAGGGGCCTCTGCCTCCGCGGCGGGGGCGGCCTCAATGGCGTCTCCAGCCTCCGTCGTCTCCTTAGCCACCTCCGCGGTCCCGTTGCCATCGGTTGCTACCACTTCTCCCTCCGGCTTGGCCGACAGGTCTCCATTCGTTTTGACATGGCCATTCTCCTGGAGACAAAGATCAGAGAAGAAATGTTTATCACACTGGTCATTATCCGTGGTGAGGAGTTGCATATGGGCCGGTTTTCTGCACATGGATCAATGCTGCATGGAAATTCTCCAGTGAAGAGAAATATTGTTCAAATGCAGTCGAAGTCTATTGGTGGATCTAGGTTGCCATGCTTGACATAAGTACATACTTCAGCAATTTCATTGCATTAAATGAAAACCAAAAGTTTTCACTAAATAAACCTTGCACCAAACGTTGGTTTTGATGGAACTGAAAGATTTTGTTGCAAAAAAACCATAGCATCTAGTAATGTATACATTAATTCACATAATTGAAGTTATGCACCAGGCTTTCAATGGCAGCAGCCAGTGAGTAAGTCCTTAGTGGTGTGTGTGGTGAAACTGCTGGATTATTATAACTGAAAAACACAAAAAAGCTAGATAACCCATTTTTTTTCTTTTAAAATGTGAAAAAATTCTCCACTCATAATGTCTATTTGCTAATGAAATCATTTTATTTAAATTATTATTTTGGTTCGCCTGACAAAGTGGTTTATTTGTCCTTTTATAGACCAAAAAAATTGAAAGTCTAAAGAAAAAAATATAAATATCTGAAAAATAAATACTTATTGCCTGTTAATACTTCTTGCTTGTTAATGTTTCATGTATATATTTAATTTCAGGGACTGGGCATTTGTGAAACTGATGAATTGGTCCTATACACACACATTATATATTTTCACCAAGTGTGAAGTTCCTTATTTGGCCGCGTGTGGCGCTGTTTCCCCAACACCCTGGCGATTTTAACGTGCGCTGCCGCAATTGCGCTGTCCGGACAGAAGGGGGAGCTGTGGATCCATGCAGATTCTCTACAGGAGGAAACAAAGACGACGAGGCGACGACGACACGTCCACTGGCAGCTTTATATGTCCCAAAAAGATTAGAGGCAAACGCCGTCGCAGTGCTCTCCCATCACTGTGGAGAACAGAGATTCTCCACCTTTTCTTCTGTCGGAGCCGTGGTGAAGTCGCCAGTCAGACCCACTGCAGAGATGCGCTGTTTTTCTGTGACTGTAGTGTGTGTGTGTGTGTGTGTGCAGGCGCACCCCCTCAATCCCCTTCATTTGCATGCTTTGCGCCCTTCTGTTCAATATGCTGTGTTGCCAGATTCAGCGCCAACACAACCACAAAAGCAAATTCATGCCTAATCGTGGGAAAGATAATTTCAACCCAAAAACATTTACATAAAAATTCCCCCTCAGCCATCCCTACTGAAATACACCCCCCCCCCCCAAAAAAAAAAATCCGCTACAGCCAATACAACGCGTTTACTCATCAACACAACAATGTAGACGCACAAGCAGCCTGTTGGCTTCCCCCGTGGACGAGAGAGAGACACGGGGAGATGGAGATAAAGAGAACGAGAGAGGGGAGCAATTCAATTCACTGGAAAAGCTACTAAAGAAAAAAATTACCAAAATGAACCTACCTGGCCGTTTGCTTTAGCTGCTGCGGTCTCAGCCTCGCCCTTAGACAACTGCGCTCCCATCTTCACTCCTCAATAAAACCCAAAGTTCAGGGGAAAAACGGGGAGAAATGAAAGGAAAAAAAAAGAAACTTCCCCCAAAAAAATGGCTCAGAAGTTACAACGTTGAGGTTTCGTCCCTTTAAATAGTAGCAACAGTGGAAATCTGACGCAGAAACTCAACGACTCCACGGGCGCGCGCAGTGTGAGAGCAGAGATGTTGCTGTGTGTATTTGTGAAGCTCCAAGCCCCGCCCCTCTGCGGGAGGATTGGCTACTCCACCCAAGACAGAGGCGGGGCTTTGGGGGAATTACACTTGACGTAGGCGGGGCTTGCTCAGACCTCTAGTATGAGATACTGGCAAACCCCAACGCAAGGGGGAGGGGCTTTATGCTCAACTGAAGCATTATAGGCTATGTAGCTAAAGAAAAGATGCTATATCTATCTATTTAACCTATTCACCCCCTTCTGTTTGGGCTGGTCTCTATTACCGTGTGTGCCCAATGATATGCCACCCCACATTATCGGCCGTCCCATTCTAGAAGCTGCAGAAAATGCTCATTTATGTTTTAAAACTCTAAGAATATCCCCATGTTATTAGCTGCAGTGTTACTGAATTTACTGATCTAAGAATCTAATTTGGCAGCTGGAGCCTTTGCAGCTCTACACTGACATTATACTGTAGTTGTTCGTGACAATTAAATTGATAAAATATTAAACTTACTGATATCCTGCCACAGCACAAGAACTATGCTGCAGAATGTAAGCTCCAGGTCATTAATGTCATGAAGAAATGTCTGCAATATCCAAGAGACACACCAGTGACGAAGCATGTCCAACATCAGAGACAACAAAGCAGCACAAATCGAGATATTTCTCAGAGAATATGAATTAAAACACAAAAACATTTCTTTCTCTCTTGGTTAGTGGTTGGCTGAAGCCATTTATTATCATTCAACTGTGTTTGCTCATCAAAAGTTTACACACCCTGTGTATTGCCCCCTTTAACATCAATGACAGCTTGGAGTCTATCGTGGAAGTTGTGGATGAGGCTCTTTATCTTCTCAGACGCTGCTCCTTCTTGCTGAATAAAGCTTCCACTTCCTGTAAAATCATAGTCTGTGTTGCATAAACTGCATGAGGATCTCCCCAGAGTGTCTCAATGATTTTGTGGTGAGGAGACTGAGATGGCCACTCCAGAACATGATGACTTGTGTTTTGGATCATTGTCATGTTGAAATGTCCAGTACGTCCCATGCGCAGCTTCCTGTGCACTACTGCAGTGGTGTCAAACTCAGGTCCTGGAGGCTGGTATCCAGCACAGTTTGGTAGTTTCCCTCCTTAAACACACTTGCTCAGCCTGGCAGTTACCAGGTGATTTGAACCAGGTGTGTCAACCAAACTGTGCAGGACATTGTCCCTCCAGGACCCTGCTCCACTGCATTCATCTTGCCATCAATATTTTCTGTGCCTTTGTAGCTCACACATTCCCAAAACATCAGTGATCCACCACCGTGTTTCACAGTAGGAAATGTGTATCTTACATCATAGGCCTTGTTGACTCCTCTACAAATGTAGCATTTACAGTTGTGGCCAAAAAGTCCATTTTTTAGTCTCATCACTACAAATGACTTTGTGCCAGAAGGTTTGAGGTTTGTCTCTGTGCTGTTTGACAGATTGTAAGCTGGATTTTTTGTGGCATCTGCTTAGTAATGTCTTTCTTCTGGCAACTCGACCATGCAGCCCGTCTTTCTTCAAGTGCCTCCTCATTGTGCATCTTGTAACAGCCATGCTACATTTTTTCAGAGAGTCCTGTATTTCACCTGAAGTTATTTGTGGGTTTTTCTTTGCATCCCAAAAAAAATTCCTGGCAGTTGTGACTGAAATGTTAGTTGTGACTATCTGACAGTGGTTTGGTTTCAACTGAACCCCCAATTATCCACTTCTTCTTAATTAGAGTTTGAACACTGCTGACTGGCTTTCTCATTTCATTTGATATTTTCTTATATCCATTTCCTGTTTTATAGAGTTCAGTTACCTTTTCCAGCAGTTCCTTTGACAATTCTTTTGCTTTCCCTCATGAGTTAGAATCCAAAAAACATGACTGAAAGATGCAAATGTCTGTCAGGAGTCCAGAAACTCACTGACCTTTTATACTCACCCACTAATTACACGCAAACAGATCACAGGCGAAGATGTTTCCTTTAATAACCATTCAAACCTGATTGTGTCAAGTCGTGTGCATGTTATCAGGTCAATTCACTAGGGTGTGTAAACTTTTGAGTCATTTGGGTAGTTTCTGTTGGGATTAAGATATAAAAAGAGTAAATACAGTTGTTTGACAATAAATGGCTTCAGCCAAACACTAACCATGAGTGAAAGAATATTTTTGTGTTTTTATTTATTATTTATTCTATTATTTTGTTCATATTCTCTGACAAAGAAATAATAAATTCTGTCAGGGTATGTAAACTTATTAGCACAACTGTATATATATTAACACGAGATGACTGATCCAACAGAGTATCTCACAATACGATAGGATCCAATATGATCCAGTATGATATGATAAACGATACATGGCCAATGTTAACATTAATATCACAATACACTTGATATATTGCAAGACAATAAAACAATACATCACAGAAACACGGGTTATTAATTTACATAATAACAATGCTATTTTCAAAAAACTCACATTTTAAATGCATTCTGATTACAAGAACTGAGGAGGAAGCAGGTGTTATAGTCAACATAACCAACCAAGTAATATAAAAACATATTTGTATAAATATATAAATGATAAAATAGTCAAATAAATACAGTAAAAATTTTCTCAATGTGCTCTTTTAAAAACTTGTTGCCGCTAACAAAAGATGACCGACACAAAGCAGCAGGACAAGGCTAAAGCCAATCACATTGGCGATGTGTGATTAAGAGGCCCCACCTCCTGTACCCACATTGTGTCTCCACCAATCACATCGGTGATGTGTGTTTGGGAGGTGGTCCCTTGAGTATACAGTGATGTGATGTAGAGAGATGCATTATGGGGCAAAATTATTGTTGACAGTTCAGCAAACACTAGATATGAGTAGGGACACCCAATTCTACATCCTCGCATTATTGGGAATTTCCCCCTTTTTCAAAGAAGCTCTCCGCAAAGTCTTGTCACTTGTAGGCTTCATTTATCGCAATGAAACGAGTGTGGGAAAGAGACGTACAGAGATGTGATTTGGTATAAAATGATCTGTTCCGTCCATGTTCTAAAAGCCAAAGTGAACCCAGACTTTAGATTTAAAAGTGGTTGGGGCTTCTCTCAGCCGAGCTTTCTCTGCTGTCTCCCTCCACTTTTCACCAAGTTTCCTGGATTCATTTGAGCAGCGCCACCCAGAGGAGACATGAAGTAGTGACGTTGACGAGTCAAATTATTGGGGAATATCGTTTTTTTCCGTTGGTGTATCAATTATTGTATCGGGTGAGCAATGACGACAATATATCGCCAAATTGATATTTTGTCCCACCCCTAATAAGGAGCACATGGAGCTGTCCATGGTAGGTGAACTAGGCCGGTGCAGGTGAGCAGGAGGCCCCAACAATGGATGATCTGGACAAAGGTATGAGCAGCAGTTCCTAATGTAGGAGCCATAACATTAAGACCACCTGCATAAGACAGAGCAGACCTCACTCAGACCTGCTGTACTGGAGATGCTCCAGCCATCCCTTGTCAAAGTGGTTCCTGCTTCCAGCTCGTCACCTGTAGTGGCCGATTGGTGGAAACACTTCCCCATGTGTCATGAGGTCTTACGGTTTTTGAACTTACGCCAGTGAAATGAGCAAAAAACAACCATCTTATACAACACGGACCATTCTGTTCCAGAGAAGAGGCTTCCTCCACGATTGGCTTCCTGGAAGGATGGATTTCCAAGGTAGCCCAGCTCTTCCCAGGTAAGGGTTTCATGTTTACATGGCAAAGTCATTGCATTCTGTGGTATATGTGGGTTAGCTTCAGGTCTGGCAACATCGTTGAGCATCTCCCTATTATTTTACAACTTCTATGCCAAGTATGTTTTTACTGTTCACACAACAAAGTTTCCTTCTCACAGATACGACCTGTAACACACTGAGCTTGTCTGGACATGCCTCCCTGTCCTCTGCCCCTGCGCCCAACAAGTCACAAAAGCTCCGTCAGGAAGCAGAGCTGCAGTCAACGTTCATGTCTTTTATTAGAGCTTTCTATTCTCCCTTCCAGTGTAAACAATCAGCCATTACATTAGGACCACCCGCCTTATAGAGTGTAGCTCCCCCTCATGCAGACTGAAGTGCTCCTCTTTGGGATCAGACCAGACAGCCATCGCTGGATGCATCAGTGAGCCTTGGGTGGCCATGATGGTATGACTGATTTACCAGTTCTCCTTGGTTCACGTTTAGTAGGTTCTAGCTACTGCACATCTGGAACACTCCACAGGACCTGCTGCATGGTACTGCTATAATATTTTTGATTATAGTTTATTCATTAGTTTCTATTTTCCTGCTGCTGGAATAAAACTTTAAAAGTATCTTTATAAGAAAAGAAAAAAAGTAATGTATTACACATATCATATATATCATGTATTATATTTTTGATGTTTATTATAATTATAATTATGCTTATATATATAATCGTTAAGTCATATATATGATCATAAGCAGCACCATCATTATACTAAATATTATATTATAATTATTTTATAATTTTTTATTAATTTTTAAAAATATTTTTATTTAAATGTATGTTGATGTGAAAAGTATCATTTAGTCAATTTGAAAAAAATTTTCTTTCTTGCTAAAAAGTATTTACATGTTTTTTACTGATCACCTATAACATTAATTAGTGATTTAATTCCAATGGCACATGTCAGTGGGTGGGATATATTAGGCAGCAAGTGAACAGTCAGTTCTTGAATGTGCTGGTAGAAGGAAAGATGGAAAAACAATGTTCTGCTCCTTTAAACCCTTCTAAACGTATTTGGTTTTTACACGCGTTCTGATAAAGAGTGCGGCTCATTTTATATTTTATACTTACTTTTCTAGTTTGTTAAAATTGTGCCATAAAATGAGCAAAACCAGCAATTTAAGGTTCCTCTAAAGGTTCCTTCAAAGGTTCCTCTAATGTGTACTTATATTTACAAGACATATCTGACCAGGGGTGCACAAACTTTTGCATACAAGTGTTCATTTAATGCTTTAACAGGAGCAGAACTCTCAGAACTGTTTACAATGGCTGAATCCTTTAACCGCTTCAGAAATGAATTAGACCAGAACAAAAGTCTTCAAAAGATCTTCACACCGCAGCAGCTACACACTGTTTAGCTGAAGCACCAGTTTCCCTGTCTATCTTTGGTGTGAAGAGAACCTAGTGAAGCTCTTCTGGCCAAAAGATAGGTTGTGTATATGAATGACTCGAGTGCGGATGAGTGTACACGTCAAAAATGGAGAAACGTGTGGGATTTAATGTTGTTCCTAAATTTTCATTTTTTGGCAAGAAAATGTTCAAAATCTAAATGATTTTCTATTTGTAAACTGATCAAAATTATTCTATTGTAAACTCAGTTTTGAAAAAGCTTGGTATCTCCAGACAGTTTCTGCTCATCTTCAGGAAAAACAGCGACCACATTCAACAAGTACACATGTCAACCACAAACATCTGAATGCCACACACCCATAATGCCTCCCCACCCCCGTCTCCAGCCCCAAACCAAACGATCGCAGCCCCCAGTCTGCTCCTAGCTCTGGTATGTGAGGAATGATTTAGCCACTCAGTGCTCTCCATTTCCTCTCAGCTGTCTCAATGACCCCCAACACACACACACACACACACACACACACACACACACACACACACACACACACACACACACACACACAC
>JBBIGC010000145.1:21523839-21543976 GCA_037576955.1 Lepidarchus adonis
ACGGAAGTGATCTCCCAACTTACGGAAGTGATCTCTCAACTTACGGAAGTGATCTCCCAACTTACGGAAGTGATCTCCCAACTTACGGAAGTGATCTCCCAACTTACGGCAGTGATCTCTCAACTTACGGAAGTGATCTCCCAACTTACGGAAGTGATCTCCCAACTTACGGAAGTGATCTCTCAACTTACGGAAGTGATCTCCCAACTTACGGAAGTGATCTCTCAATTTACGGAAGTGATCTCTCAACTTACGGAAGTGATCTCCCAACTTACGGAAGTGATCTCTCAACTTACGGAAGTGATCTCTCAACTTACGGAAGTGATCTCCCAACTTACGGAAGTGATCTCCCAATTTACGGAAGTGATCTCTCAACTTACAGAAGTGATCTCTCAACTTACGGAAGTGATCTCCCAACTTACGGAAGTGATCTCCCAACTTACGGAAGTGATCTTGTACTTTAAGGCAGTGATCTCCAAAAATTTCTGGAGAATAAAACTGCAGTTTTACAAATATTTCTCTGGGTCTGTAGCTATGGCCATTTAAGGTCTGGTAGTCATTCAGCCCTGCTATGTGTGTGTGTGTATGTGTGTGTGTGTGTATGTGAAGAAGAGTAACTCAAGCTGAAGGTAAGAACATAAACATGCAGAGAGAGAGAGGAGCAGCGCAACAGAGTCACATTTAACTAGGTAGTGTGAGTGTGTGTCTGTGTGTGTGTGTGTGTAATTTAATATTTTTTACTCGTTCTCCAGCCGCAGATGATAATCAAGAACAACAGGTTTGATAAAACTTGGGAAAAGTGTAGCAAACCTTGATGGGTATTTATTTCCCAATTTAATATAGTTAATCTCAATTCATCAGAAATTGATTTTATTTGAAGCTTGGTTGGTTAAGGATGGTTACATTATGTTTTACACTAAACATACTTATGTTAAAATCGGCACTAAATAGAGAAAACTGTGAGGGAGTATTAATACTGTGAGACTGAGCGATGCCCAGTAATCAGTGGTAAACTCCACACTCGCTGTGAGCTCCACCCCCTCAGGTACTTTCTCCCTCTCCACTTCATAGAGCTGCTGAATCCAGTGAATCTGGAGGGGAACTCATAAGATTGGAAGTGAAGGATGTGGTGCAGACCCTCGTCCTCTACTGTGATCATTGGCTGCAGCTGTGGCTCCATTCAGCTGCTGCTACCGTTCGTTGGCTGGAGGTTGATTGATCCATTGTTTGGTGTTGAACATGATCCAGTGTCGTCTGTACTCGTTACCAGAGCTCAGGCTTCGGCTGCTGAATACGAGTGTGTGATCTCTTCACCTGAATTAACTACGGTGAGAACCAAACTCAGCCTCACAACACACACACACAAACATGTGTGTGTATATATATATATATATATAGCAATTTTAAAAGAATGAGAATTCTAAAACTATTAAAAGTTCTACATATTTTTTACACTAAATGAATATTTCTATGTTAACCTCCATTATAAATCGAGAAGTTTTTTCCCCACTCCTGTAAATCTACAATGGTAGAAAAGACGTTTATGTTCTGATGGTGACGATTTTTGATATAGTGTAAAAACAAACATGTGTATATGTGAGAGAGTGTGTGTGTGTGTGTGGGGTGTTCACACATTCTTTGGGGTGTTTTGTTGTGGCTGTGGCTGACAGAGCAGGCAGGGTTATCTACGAAGCCTCAGACGACGCCCCTCTCTTGCCCATCGCTCTGCATTCCTTCAATTTCTTCTCAGTTTCTCCCTCACAGACAATCAGGGCCAGAGATACGGTGTCCACACACACTCAGGGGGATACAGATGAAAGAATGACAACAGCGGCGAGCCCACTTCATACACACCTCCTGCAGTGTGGGCAGCAGGGCCAGCGGCATCACTCAACAGCTGCACCGATGCCACATTGCTTGAAGTGTCCCAGTCTTTCTTTCCACACATCTGCTTTTCCTCCTTTAAATGCAAGTAACTGATGAACCACTGGTGTAAAAGGATAACGCAAAAACCATGGATGATATATTGCTCAATTAGATCCCCAAAATCATAAGCACAGCCATAAATAAATATATAATAAATACATAAATAAATAAAAAAAACAGAACAGCAATGGAGCCAAAAATGGCCCATAACGTTGTCTTAATATTTATCAGTATTGTTTAATAAATATCAGCTTGGAAGATCTTTTATATCAGCAGGAACTGGTCAGCTAGTGGCTACCAGAGCTGAAAATAAACAGGGTGAAATGCCATTCAGCTATTATACAGCCCACTGCTAGAACCAGCTCCCCAAGAATAAAATCTGATGCACTTTTATCTGTTCTTATTTGTTCCAAATCTACTTTTTATTCATTTTATGCTTTATTTCTTTACATTTATGCTCATGTAATCTCTGGGAAGTACAATGAATGACCTCTGCGTGTGATAATGAGCTGTATAAATAAACTTGCCTAGTCAGTTCCGTTGCACATCTTTTTTTTTTCACAGCTACTGTGGCAGCTCTGAGCCGACAGAACATTTTAACAAAATATTTTTTATACCACAAAAATCTGATATTGTTATTCTTTCTCTTCTTTTCCAATTTATTGACAGACTTTGCATTTGTGTCATGCAACAGTTAAAGATATTGGGCCTCATTTACCAACATCATCCTCTTCTTTCTTAAACCACCTAGCATCACCTTGGGAGCTTACTTGGAATACCATAGCATATACCATAATAGACAGCAGCGCCCTAGCAACTACCTGGAATACTGGAGTAATCACCTAGCATCACGCAAACAATTACATGGAACAGCAATGGCCTGGCAACCACCTGGAACACCAGCAATACTAGGGGAAAATGTGAGCGACACAATCACTTCAGGAAATACACTTGTTAATGATATAATTAGATATGAATAGTATAACAAAAATAACAAAAACAGGAATGAAGTGTGTTTACCGACATATTTAGTGGTTGAGTCAAGATCTAGTATTTTTTACATCATCTCTACATAATGCATAAGATAAAGTAATAGAAAAATGTAACTTTTCTTGGAACAAATGTTTTTTATATTTACAATTGAGAACATTAACCTCTTTTTCTATTTTGGAGATTAGATGAATTGTTATGACAGGAATGACAGCAGCATTGATTTTCAGTCCCTGTTAAACATCAAATAATCTTCCTCCACAAACCCCGTCACACTTGGTCCAATGTTACACTCCTGCTCGATCCAGATGAGCTGCAAAACTCAGAACCACTGGGTTCATCCAGGCTGCATAATGCAGGAATGTGGCTGAAAACCAAGAAGAACTGTCCAACCACATGAGTGAAATCAGCACACATGCACAGATATAAAGCTCGGCGGGAGAAGGAAAGAGCCAGTCGTCCATTCGCCCTGGAAGCGGTTTTCCAGAAGCCCACTGTCGTCTTGGCAGGAAACTCAAAGAGCAAACACAGTTCAGCTCAAATGAAGCCTGAGACACACACACACTGCGAGGTGGAGAGCTGCTACAGGACGTCCAGAACAGGAAAAGTGCTGCACAGTTCCATTAACCACCACCATAGGATCATCTATCACCAGATAGTATTTGCTCCCCTAAGTGACACTGATGTGGTCATGGCAAGAGAAGGCAAGTGTATTAAAGGCTCGTTCTAGATCTGATCTCCATGGGAAGCTGGTGCCAACAGATCTGATCTCCACGAGGAGCTGGTTCCAGCAGATCTGATCTCTATGAGAACCTGTTCCAGGAGACCTGATCTATATGAGAACCTGTTCCAGCAGACATGATCTCTATAGAGCTGGTTCCAGCAAATCTGATCTCTATAAGGAGCTGGTTCCAGCAGGTCGCATCTCCGCAAGGAGCTGGTTCCAGCAGATCTGATCTCTATAAGGAGCAGTTCCAGTAGATCTGATCTTTATAGAGCTGGATCCAGCAGAACTGATCTCTATAAGGAGCTGGATCCAGCAGAACTGATCTCTATAAGGAGCTGGTTCCAGTAGATCTAATCTCTATAAGGAGGTGGTTCCAGCAGATTTCTATGAGGAGATGGTTCCAGCAGAACTGATCTATATAAGGAGCTGGTTCCAGTAGATCTAATATCTATGAAAAGCTGGTTTCAGTAGATCTGATCTCTATGAGGAGGTGGTTCCAGCAGATCTCTATGAGGAGATGGTTCCAGCAGATCTGATCTCTATGAGGAGATGGTTCCAGCAGATCTGATCTCTATGAGAACTCATTACAGCAGACCTGATCTCTATAGAGCTGGTTCCAGCAGATCTGATCTCTATAAGGAGTGGTTCCAGGAGATCTGATCTTTACAGAGCTGGATCCAGCTCCTTATAGAGATCAGATCTGCTGGATCCAGCTCTATAGAGATCAGATCTACTGGAACCGCTCCTTATAGAGATCAGATCTGCTGGAACCAGCTCTATAGAGATCAGATCTGCTGGATCCAGCTATATAAAGATCAGATCTACTGGAACTCCATTGCTGTCCAGCTCCTGCTGAGCTATGAGACCTTCCAGACTGATATTCATCAAACATTATAGACAAATATTTAAGACCCAAACCACTGAGGGACAATGAGTAAGACTTTGAACCCTGTATCTGATAAGACGCCAATGTAAGAAGCTGAGGACTTGAGTAATGTGCTCTTTTTTAAAATTATTTTTATAGCTTTTCCTTGGTTTTAATAGCCACAAGAGAGGAAGTTCTAGTGCGCTGGTCCACCAGTCAAAAAGATCCAGCCAGGAGTGACTCCGTTGTCAGAAACTGACCCCTGATTAGTTATCGTGTGGTGTAGGTATTGCTGTATTCCAACAAGTGGGGTTTCTAATAAAGTGGCCAGTAATTATTCACAGCACACCCTAGCAGTGATGCCTTGCCACTAGGGTCACTGGTGCCCTGAGAATGGCCCATCACGTAGAAAATATCTGGCCAATGGCAGGGACCGGGTCAGAAAACGACCAATGACAAACAGGGTGATGGGGCAGAGGCGGAGCCTGAGGGGCTTTATAATTGTAAACCTGTACTGCAACACGGTTTACGTTCAAGGTAGGTGAACATAATAAATGGGCATCCTTCAGGGCAGGGGTGAGGTGGACCAGTTTCAATAAGAGTATTGCACATAAAAACATTTGCCAATCATTTAATCATCGAGAGCAGACGGCTGTGGTGAATTACTCACCACCAACTCATCAGACTACACTTTAAAGTGACGGTTCCCAGAAACGTTGCCCATTGTAGAGTCACAAGTCACATCTCCCATAGCTCATAACTGCAACAGGCAAATTACAACGTAGAAAATTACCAATTACATTACTTTTCTTTTCTTTTCAACATTTTGACCATTATCTGATGTTCATGATGGATTATTTCCATATAGCTTCATGAACTAAGGCCTTCTCAAGGCTTGACACACTCTATTCACCACTATTAACTAATTTTTAAATTCTAATGTATATATTTGTGATTTAAAATGACCACAGACCATAATTTTCATGGATGAACCAATAGAAATGTTTTCACAGGCTAGTTTTCTGGAGATACCAGGTTTTGTTCCTCCAGTGATGACATGGTTGTGGTATGGAGACTGCATGGCTGTTGGAGAGAACTTTGAGAACTTAAGCTGGACTTCTAAGCCCCCCCCCCCACGGAGAAACAGAGTGAGGAACAGGGAGGAGGTGGGAAAAGGAAGCAGGAGGTTAGTGATGGAAGAGCTACAGGATGTCAATTTGGAAGGAGGAGCTTCAGTCATGGTCCTTCTCCCAGACTCCACTGTTAAAGGATGTAGACCGTTCGTTCGTCAGGTCAGAAGGTCATCAGGGTGTGTTACAATGTTGTAATGAAGATTAGAACTGCATTGTGGGAAAATAGTAACAACAGGAAGTTTTATCAGGACAGTGGTTCCCAGTCCTGGTCCTGAAGAATCAGGTGTGCTCGTAGCAGAGAGCTCCAAAAACAGAAAGAAAAAAAAGAACAAGGGGGGGGGTGGGAGAGAGAATGAAACAAAGAGGGGCACAGAAAGAGAACGTGAAAAAAATTAGAGACAGACAGACAAAAAGTGTGCAAGAGAGAGAGGTATAGAAAAAGAGGGGGAAAGCGGGTGGAGAAATAGAAGGAAAAGCATAAGAAAGAGAAAGAAAAGTGTGGAAGGGAAAGGGTAGACAGACACACAGACATCTAGACAGACAGATAGACATATGAAGTCAGCAAGAGAGAGAGAGGGGGGGGTATAGAAACAAAGAAAAGAAGGTGGGGAAAGGGAAGGAAAAAGAAAATGGTACAAAAGGGGCTGAAAGAAAGAAATATAAGAGACAGAAAGAGAGAAAGAAAAGTATGGGAGTGAAAAAAGTAAATGACAGACAGACAGACAAAAAAGATCAAATAGATAGATAGATAGATAGATAGATAGATAGATAGATAGATAGATAGATAGATAGAGTTTGTGAAAGAGTGAAAGAGACAAAGCGGTGGTCAAAGAGAGAAAGAGGGGGGACAGAAAGAAGGAAAGAAGTACGAGAGAAAAGACAGATAGATAAAGTAGATGAGAGGGAGAGAAGGATAGTGAGAGAGAAAGTGGTAGAGAGAGGTAGCAGTAGTGCTACATGCCGCTGCATTGGGAACGTGTTTGACTTGGAGAAGCGTCGCTGTGCAAAGAATTTCCAGCGTGACATCGCCCTCCGAGTCAGGGGTTTGCGTTGCACACGCTTTCGTTTTTCGAATAGAGGGAGGAAGAGTGTGGGGGGGGGGGGCTGAACAAATAAAGCCCACACATTCCTCAACCGGGCCTTCTTCCCTTCCCCCTCGCGGCTTATTTTTCCACACTTCCAGCCCGGCCAGCGGCAAAGATCAACACTCAGCGTGGTCCAAAGCAATCAGGACACTCATTCTGCGCTCTCTCCATCACTCTGTTCTCACTCCATCACTCCGCTCCCATCCCACCATCCTTCCCTTCCACCCCTCTGTTGTTCTTTCCCCTCGTTCAGTTGGAGAACCACTGAAGCCTCAGGGACCAAAGAGCAACACACACGACCGAGCGTGTGCACAAGCCAAGCCAGAGCCACTGAGCGGTGCTGTCCCAATCCAGCTGACCTCACCCCCTTAGAAGAAGAGGGGAAGACCTGGAGGGGGCGGGGCCTAGTGGTTAGGCCCTTGGCCTTGCGATCAGAGGGTCATAGGTCACAGAGTCAGCACTAACATCCTCTTCGGGATCGGAGCAGCCTTCACTCCCAGCATGCACCAGTGAGCCTTGACCACATGACCCTTTAGCGGATTCACCTTTTCCCCTCCTCGGGTCACTGTTGATAGGTACCAACTACTGACCTGTTGTTCTGGAGATGTTCTAGTCATCACTTGTTAAAGTGGCTCAGATCCTTACGCTGCGGCTTCTAGCACATCGAATACAAGAACTGATTGTTCACTCGCTGCCTAATATGAATATCCCACTCCTGCCACTGTTACAACATTGGTTTTCATGTTCTCAGGACTAAAGTTGCCATTTATCTATGGTACAGTTCACATACAGAAATATTACATCTGAATATGCGCTACATTGTGTGTGTGTGTGTGTGTGTCCATCCTCTGGTCCAGTGCCGGTGAATGGGATGTTTTTTTTTACCCTGAGCTCTGGTTCACGGCTGCTGGCTGGCGTCCAACTAATGATGTCAACC
Organism: Lepidarchus adonis; assembly: GCA_037576955.1. NCBI lineage: Eukaryota > Metazoa > Chordata > Actinopteri > Characiformes > Lepidarchidae > Lepidarchus > Lepidarchus adonis. The sequence goes on from JBBIGC010000145.1 coordinate 21,531,503, forward strand.
GCTGGCACCCGCTGTGATCTTTGAACCTAATCAGCAAAATTCACCCAGTTCAGCCAATGGGAGCGCAGCGATGTCAGGGGCTCTGGTGATGTCATACAATAGAGAATGCAAACAAAGGGACGTCTGGGGGGAGCTGACCGAGCGATCCGATTGGCCAGGAGATTGACTGGGCTTCAGTAAGAGAAAACAACCAGTTAGGTGTGACGGCTCTGATCCTGTTTTTCTCTACATCATGTGTGTGTGTGTGTGTGTGTGTGTGTGTGTGGGAGTGTGTGACAGAGAATTTGGGCCTCGGGCAGCAAACGTTAACAGCAGACCCTGTGATTGAATGTGTTTTGAAAGCAGGAAGTTAAAACTTCCATTGAATTACAATACATTACACCTGTTTTTTATAGTCTCTCTCTCACACACACACACACACACACACACACTAGAAGTGTATTCCTGTCCTTGTGTCCTTGTTTCCATTTTCCACTTTTTGTACAAGTGTGTGTAAAAACCCAGCTCTAACCATATGTTATTGAGGAAATGAACAGTCAGTTCTTGAATTCGATGTAATGGAAGTAGAAGCAAACGGAACTGAGCCCCAAAGCGGCAGGACTCACAGCGAGTCATGGACACCCAAGGCTCATTGATGCCTGTGGGGAGTGAGAGTTAGCCTGTGAAATTGTGTTAAAAATGATTTTAAGGGAATATTTAGAGAGTGGCCCAGTGTCGGATTGTCGTCATCCTGCAGGCACTCAGTCCTCAGAAAGGTGTAAATACATGCACAACAATAAACACATTTCCTCCTTCTGGCAAATGGCACTGAGCTGTGTTGTGACTGGTTTGTTTTACTGTATTATTTGGTGGAAAACCTTTTGTGACTCAATTATGTTTGAGTCACAGCTCGTGGGTTGGCACAAGTGTCGTTACCAAGGGCAACCTATGTACAAGTTTCGATTTCAGTCGCTAGCTCTCCCTCTTTGTGTGACGAAGCCTACACACACACACACAAATTATGCCATTTCTGGCACCACATAGACAGTGTGTGTGAGTTCTGAATCTGTAATGGAAGAATAAAAGGTCTCATTTTGTAAAATAAAACGTATTGCTTCCTGATGGGTTGAGGATTAGAAATACCATGTATACAGTACATACAGTATATGATCTATATTTCATATAGATCCACATATGTGCACACATACAACCTTAATACCACTGGCAGAGGAAGTGAGTAGCATTGATGATGATCCTGTCAAAGGGGAGGGATATATTACGTGGCAACTGAACAGTCAGTTCTTGAAGTCTATGTGCTGGAAACAGGAGTGTGATGGTCACAGTATCTCCAATGTGCCAGCCCTTGTTGAGAACCTACCAAAAGTGATCAAAGGGAGGACAACCGGAGACCTGACAACAAGGCTCATGGGCAGCCAAGGTTCACTGATGCACGTGAGCATCAGAGAAAAGGTGTGGAGGTAGTGTGAAGCTCCAGGCAAGTTCTGCTGGGTTCCATAAAGGCCATGGCCTCCACCGGCTCATGATCTTCTGATTGTCCATCTTGCAAACATTGTTTAAGGAACATAACAGAGGTCAGGGTGTTACCTAAAACCTGATTGACCATCAGTGGGATGCTCTGTACTAGTCCAATCCACGGAGGTTGAAGCTATGGCTGATCAGTTTGTGAAAACAAGGCCTGGAAACGAAAAGGAGAACCTACAACCTACAGCGTACATTTGGAAAAGCATGGGTGTTGCAATTTCTCTGTAGTAAAGTCACCAATAAGGGATCAGACATTGAGCATCACAGTACCACAGAATCTTTGGTAGAAACTACTACGATATGTGTCACCACTTGTGCTCCACACGGAGAGAAGACAGAGAAGTTCCCGCTACAGGGGAAAGTCCCTTAAGTGTCATGAAACGACAACATCTGCGAGGTCCCGTAATGGTGCTGTAATGGACTTTTTTGTGATTTCAACACAATGAGGCTGTAAATTACACAAACCTTATTGCTATTACAAGACTTTCTGTATTCAACGATCAGCCAGAACAGTAAGACCACTGCCAAGTGAAGTAGGAAACATTGACTATTTAGTCATTCCATTATAGTGGCACCTGTCAGGTCAGTTCTTAAAGTTGATGTGCTGGAAGCAGGAGCACAAGGATCTGAGGGCCTTATTGTGAGGTCTAGAGCATCTCCAAGCTGGGATCGACCAAAAGTGATCCACTGATAATTTTGTAAGAGGGTCATAGGCACCTATGGCTCATTGATGCACATGGGGAGTTCAGATGATTTTGATTCCAATGGCTGATTGGTTTAGGAGAGGATGACTGGGCACTTACCCAATATCATCATGCTAGAGCACCAATTTTTTTAATGATGATGATAGTAAAATACTGAATTCGAACAAATATCAAGCAGATAAGCATCAGGCAGTGCGTTCATAAGCATTTCATGAGGTTCCTTAGAGAGGAACCAGGCATCTGGTTCCATTCGCCACTACTGTAAGCAATCCTGACGATGTGTTTACCCACACTGTTCACATCCTAAACGTTCAATTATACAGAAAAATTGGTTAAATATATTCATAGTTCATTGATGTAAAGGTTGCATAGTGCAGGGGTCTTGGAGAAATCAGGACCCCCCATGCCTCTGTATGTGGATATGATGGTGTATTTGTTTGTGATGTGTGTGAGATGGGCGGGGTTAAGCAGTGGCCATAACCTGTGGTTTTAAAGCTCATGACAGACTTCCCCATATCTATGAACTCACTAACCAATGTGAAGGTGAACAGAGGACAGAAAATCGAAATCGTTTTGAGGATTCCCCCAAAACATTGACATGATGTCACTCTAAAATGAGTCAGAAGTTTGGGTATATGTAAGAGGGATGTACCCTGGCTAAGCTCCTGGGCTAAAAATCCTTCAAAGGCATCCCACACTTCAACAATACACAATCATGGCCTGAAAGGTGACAGTACGTGGGCAGTGCTTCGTATAAAGGGGCTTAATGCCATCATCTCCTGACAGTAGTTTTCCTGCAGAAAATAGTTCTCATGGTACAATGCGTTCTGCTCCTAGCCGCTTAGCCTAGCCTAGCCGGTGTGACCCAGGAGAGAATGGGTTCCCCTTTTGAGTTTTGTTTCCTCTCCGTTTGCTTTTAGGGAGTTTACCTTCCACTGTTGCCTTTGGCTGTGCTTATTAGCGGCCTGGATCCAAACTTCCTGGAAGCTGCTCCAGGACAAGACTTTCTGGAAGAAGTACTATAGGCCTACAGATGATGCTGAATTGACTACAGCAAGATATTGTTATATGTTTCAATAAAAAATTATGTTTTTCACCTATTAAGCCAATTTGCCTTGATTTACCAAGGAGCATTCTAGGCCAGCATCTTTCAGACACTGTCAGTTTGAATCTACCAAAAAGGTTGGGAAAAGGTCATGTTAAAGTGAACTAGGACTAGTTTTAGTGCATAAACCCTGAAGGAAAACTTCACAAATGTGGCATGTGGGCCAAACCCCATTAGTGTCTTCTCTCCATAGGCTACAGAAGTAAAAGACAGACCTATGGCCCTTGCAGGCCTTGTAGATTCTCCGGAGCCTTCATAAACAGGAAGTCGAGGCTTTTTATGGGGCCTCGTAAACTCAGCTAATGGCCCCAGTTGCCGGGGGGGGCGCTTTGGCAGGAATGCCGTTTGATGCTTCGCTCGTTCCTCTGAGGCACAGAGTCACCGTGAATCCTTAGCAGAGCCTTTCTTCAGGAGCACCGCGGTTGACGCTCTCATTAAAAAGAGCTTAGCCGCCGTCTATGTGGACATGGCTGCTGGGGCCGATTAGGAAGAGGGGGATAATTGCAAGGGTAAGGGGTTTGATCTGACCGAAATGTTCATTTGTGCGTGGAAGGGACGAAAACTAATAAGGCTGTCTGGGGGGGAATCGCAGTCTTACACTAGGTGTAGTCAAAAGACCACTACTAGGACACTTTGGTTGATCCAGCCTGAGAAGGTGTGCAGAACCTAATGGTCAATATACCTTGCGTCTTCTTTCACTCTCACTTGCAGCTCATTGAAAGAAGCAAGGAAATTGGGCCTTTTGCCAATGTATGACCTTCGTGATGTGAGGTATCATCCATCATGGCGGCTGGCTAGTCAGATGTTCTCAAATGCTAGGATATTGACTTTGGGCAAAAGGAAAATGTGCATCTTGTTCATGTTCTACATCAGTTCTGATGTGCAATGTGGCTTCAAAACCCTACTCCAGCCTTCCATGCACAAGACTTCAGTCCTGGACCTTGTGTTTCCAACAAAGTTGCCATGAACTTTCTAAGTTCTTGATTCTAACCATAGTGGCAGGATCCTACCCCAACAGTTGAAACAGGTGAAACATCTGGAGAAGTTGCCAGTCTATCACAGGATGGACAAACACACACCCAATCAAACCTAGCTTGGCATCTCCACTCCACCTGGACTGTTGGAGGAAACCCAAGCGCCCAGTGAAAATCCAGAAAGACACGAGGCCATCCTGGTTAGGAATCAAACCCAGAACCTTCTGGCTGTAGGCATTGCTCCACCACACCATGTCCCTTGCAATAGTGTTGCCAATGGAAGATGGTTGGGGGGCTATGATCTGAGGATGTTGCATTGCACAAGACGTCCCAAGACTAGTCGTTGAACCTGTAGTCTTTTTTGCCCAAGTTACACATTAGATTTTTCCCCAGTACAATAAACAGCAAAGTATATTCTTATTTTTCTGTAGAAATATAATAAAATCCATTCATTCGTTCCTGTTCTGAGGCTATTATCCTAAATAGCCTATTATCCTGCTGCAGAGAAACACCCTGGACACGTCATCGGCCCATTGCAGCCAATGGAACATGACTCATTATGGCACAATGAGGCAAAATATCAATAAGAGCTCATCTTCTCTGGTCTTCTTTGTACTGTTTGAGGAACAGAGAATGGTCCGTTGCCAGTTTCACAAAGCACTGATGCACCGCTGTGTCACTGTCCCCCATTGCACGACCTGCTGCAAAAATGTCACCGGCTTCCAGAGTCAACAGATGGAGAGAGCAAGGGCGCAAATACTTTTTTTCATAATCCAGCAAAGCTGAGAAGAGAACATCTGATTTGTTTGGTTTTTTTTTCCCCTTCCGACTTTGTTGTGCTGATTAGTTTTCGCTTCAGCTGGACGTGTAAAATCAAAAGTGTGTCAAAGAAAAGGCGAGGGTGGAGGCATGCATGCGAACATATTTTATGCATAAAGATGTAAGTCGGGGTCTTAGGAGTATGCGCGAGTGAGGGAGCGTGCGCACACATAGATGAACGTGTTTATATGTGTGCGAGGGCATCAGACGCCCCGTTAATCCTGTGTAAATTCCCACAATCCCTTTCTGCCACGTCCTGCCAAGAAAGCCTTCTTCCTGCTGAGCCGTGACCCCTCGTTCCCACACTGCACTACTCAAGGATTTCTTCTCTCTATTGCTTGCTCGCTCTCTCTCTAAAACTCCCACACCTCCCACAGACCCTTCATCCGTTCCTTTCTTAGTTTTAATTCGTACCTTTGCTCCATCGCTCATTCCCACACCTCCTCTCCTGAAGAACACACACTCTTTGTCGCCAAAACCCCTTTCTTATAAGGCGTCCTATGCTGAACATATAGTTTACATGCAGTAACCTTCTAAAATTATATTTTATTTTATTATATGTTATATTCCCCATAGCCATTTATGGTAGAATGCATAGAAAATGGCTGTGCAAAAGTGTGTACACCCCATTATATCATTATTATATCGCTGGTACACGAACAACATCTAGCAACCACCTGGAACACCACAGTACGCATGCTGAACATGTAGTTAATGCAGTAATCTTTTAAAATAATATTTCCCCATAGCCATTTATTATAGAATGCATAAAAAAGGCAGTGGGAAGGTTTGTACACCCCATTATATCATTATATCGCTGGTGCACTAACAACATCTGGCAACAACCTGGAACACCACTGTACCCATGCTGAACATATACTGTAGTTTACATGTGGTTGCCTTCTAAAATCATATTTACCCATATTTATGGTAGAATGCACAGAAAATTGCTGTGCAAAGGTTTTTACATCCCATTATATTATTATAACACACTAACAACATTTAGCAACCACCTGGAACACCACAGTACGCATGAGAGATATTAGCAAAACCGTATCATATCAGACCCTAGGTTATGTTGGGTTAAGGTTTATTTTTGCTTCTGCATACAATCTACACCCAAGCTATGATAAAGCCACATACCGTATTCTATAGCTAATCAGCTTGGTTTAACTCATAGACGTAAATATGATGCCTCCTTGGATACTGGCAGATAGATTCATACCATTATCTTCACAGTACACCTACAGACATTAGACTCAGCAACCTGACGGCTTCTACTTGAAGCTAAATTAACTTCAGATGGAAGTCAACAAGTTATGGCAGCTACAAAGTATCCTACTACGGAGCAGTGGTGGCCTAGTGTTCAGGAACTTGCCCTTATAATAGGATGGATGCAGGTTGAAGTCCTTTTCCAGGCACCTTTGTTCAAGGACCTCATTATATTTGGAAGGCAATCTAGCTAAGAAATGGAAACTGACATAAGCCTACACACAGGACCTAACTTTATCATCTACAGTCTCTCACAAACATCAGTACACCCCTCACATATTTGTAAATATGTCATTATATCTTCAACACTGAAGATGTGACACTTGTAAAATGTAAAGTAGTCAGTGTACAGCTTGTATAACAGTGTAAATTTGCTGTCCCCTCAAAATGACTGAACACACAGCCATTAATGTCTAAACCACTTGCAACAAAAGTGTGTTGAACCCAATTAGCCATTTCCCTCCTATGTGACTCATCAGTGTTATAAGGTCTCAGGTGTGAACGGGGAGCAAGTGTGTTTAATTTTGTGTTATTGCTCTCACACTCTCTCATACTGGTCATTGGAAGTTCAACATGACACCTCGTGGTAAAAACTCTCTGAGGATCTGAAAAAAAGTTGTTGCTCTACATAAATATGGCCTAAGCTATAAGAAGATTGCCAACATTCTAAAACTGAGCTACAGGTGCCATGGCCAGGTGAGTGCACATGCTCAGTGTTATATCCAGAGGCTATCTTTTGAAAATAGACATTGGAGTTCTGCTAGCATTGCTGTAGAGGTTGTAGGAGTGGGGGGGTCAGTCTGTCAGTGCTCAGACCATACATTGCACACTGCATCCGATTGGTCTGCATGGCTGTCGTCCCAGATGGAAGACTCTTCTAAAAATGATGCACAAAAAAACCCCACAAACAGTTTGCGGAAGATAAGCAGACTAAGGATTAGTGGAACCATGTCCTGTGGTCTGATGAGACCAAGTTGAACTTGTTTGGTTTAGATGGTGTGAAGCGTGTGTGGCAGCAACCAGGTAAGGAGTACATAGACAAGTGTGTCTTGCCTACAGTCAAGCATGGTGGTGGGAGTGTCATGGTTTGGGCTGCATGAGTGCTGCCGGCACTGGGGAGCTGGCAACATGTACTATGACGTACTGAAGCAGAGCATGATCCCCTCCCTTCGAAACTGGGTCACAGGGCAGTATTCCAACATGATAATACCTCAAACTCTCAGTTTTTTGGACTGTGGTGGACTGACCAAGCAAATCTCCAGACCTAATCCCTACTGAGCATCTGTGGGGCATCCTCAGATGGAAGGTGGAGGAGCGCAAGGTCTCTAACATCCACCTGCTCCGTGATGTCGTCATGGAGGAGTGGAAAGGATTCCAGTGGCAACCTGTGGAGCTCTAGTGAACTCCATGCCCACGAGAGATATGGCAGTGCTGGAGGCCACACAAAATATTGACACTTTGGGTAAAATTTTGACATTTTCTCTTAAGGGTGTACTTTTGCCAGCAGTTTAATTACTGAGTTATTTTGAGACAAGAAAATTTACACTGTTACAGCTGTACACTGACTACATCGTATCAAAGTGTCATATCTTGTTGTTGTCTCATGAAAAGATTTAATAAAATACAAAAATGGGAGGGGTGTACTCACTTTTGTGAAAATGCAGAGTCAAGAAGTTATACATCCTCACCTTCTAGCAGTTGTAGAAATACCATCATGTGTCCAAAGATGAATGGCCAACACCAACCATGCAATAACTGATGGGCTACAACTGAAACCTGTATACCAGCAAGGTCCAGCTACAAGGAAGGGGTTTCTGTTAAAGTGGCCAGAGGCATTAGTGCTCTCTACAGTGTTAATGAACCAAGCTGCTAATGGCTTTTAAGAGCCAATGTACAATCACTCATTTCCCTGCCACCTCTCTCTCACACAATGAACCCAGATCCAGCCTGGAAACGATAGCCAGATAAAACATTTGGATGCAAACCAGGGGCTCTGCCCTGTGCTACAGTGTTTATTTAGCACCAAGGTGAATGTGATGTGTGTGTTGATCTTGCAATATTAAATACCACTTAATGGTGTGCTGGGTATGGAGTCATATAAGGGCACACTGAAGGGAAGTGAAAGTAGCCCACATGCTTCACTTTAGCCAAAAATCTAATCTGGTAACAGAACGTGGTGGTGATTGATTTGGTAAGACTTTTAGCATGAATATCTTGATTAACGGAGAGTACAGGACCTGAGCACTGGTAGCAGGTCCAGTTTTCCAAAAGGAAAGGAAGATCTACACAGAAAAAGAGGAAAACAAGCTGCGCGTGTGATAAAGCCCCAGACAAGCTTAACTGTCCTGCTCAGAAACATTCGCAACACATGAAAGGTGTTTCCACATAAATATCATCAAGAAATTTTAATGCAAAACATCTGGTGACACTTTTAAGGCTTTAGCCATGAGTATCTGAGCAGGCTAGTTAGCGCTAATTCCTACTCAAAAGCCCCTAGCTGGTTTGTAATGCTACTAGTGTATGGTGAGCATTGCAATGCTACGCTAACAGCAGGAACTTAAACTTTCTATTTTATAGATGATTAAATTTCTCAGTGAAAGGTGTGAAACGTCAAAAGCATTTGATTGTAATTGGATTGGAATAAAATATGTGTAGGTAGACTCTGCATCCCTTTCTTAGGTAACATTCAAATAATTCATATAAACATTAGCATGCTAATCATGATATTATCTGCCAACACTGTCAATTAATGATGCAATATTAATAGAGATAATCAGCCATAACCACATGCATATCACGACAGATTATTTCTATTACAATATTAGTGTCATCTTATCATTCTTAGTAAATGTTGTAAAACATTATGATGACTTTATGACTACGCTAATGCTAGTATGATGCTATTAGACAAAGCCTTTCATGACAGTTCATAACAACACATGACATATTGCATGAAAAGTTTATGGTATGGTTATGGCAGTGCTATGTAGCAGGGTTTAGGTCGACCACACTGATCACACAAAACATTAATTTTGCTAAGTACTAAGTACTGTTTTGGTAATGCTCTTTCAGTGCATCAGCTTCAAGAACTGACTGTTTACTTCTAATATACCCCACACTCCTGACAGGTGCTATCGTAATGAAATAACGAGATGTTATCCACTTCACCTGTCAGTGGTGTTAATGTTATGCCTAATAATGGGTTATTATCATAATTGAGTCTCCAGTTCATAGTCTTGGGATGGTAATTCCTCACAGAAGATGGCTGCAGACAGTTTGCCTTCCTGTCTGTCTCTATCTCGGTTGCTTTGTCTTAATCCATAGCCACACAGAGCAAATCCCCAGTTAGGTAGTGGTGAATGTTTGCAGTTGTGATTTTGTGCAGAAGCAGCTGTTGCAATGGTAGTGATTTTTCACTTCTGCTGATGCAGGATTGCTTATCTGGTGCTTTTCTGCATCACTGCATTATCTGCACTGTTAGCACGCTGCTTAACTTAGCATGTTATTAATATGTCATGGAATATGTCATGCTGTAATAAGCTGTTATGTCAGACCTGACTTGATAAACATGCCTTAAACATGTCATGATAGAGACATTAATATGATTAATTGCTTTTCCGTATTTTACTCTGGATTTAATTTGTTTGTTTTTTTAAAGAAAAATGTAAAAAAAAAAAAATCTGCTTATTTAAAAGGTTGCTGCAGAACAGAATATTTTCTGTGTATAAAAGTTTCAACTGATAGAATAAGTATTTTATATTTAATTCAATAAAATATAAAAGATATGTAGTACTGCGTTTTCTGAAACATTCAGTACTGTCTCCCTTACTGTCCACTCACAAACCCGCCCCCTTCTACAGGGCTATTACCCTACATGTCACATGATCAGGGAATTTGCTTCCTATACAAATAAGATACACACACTAACAATCCATAAAGATTCAAGATCCATAACAATCCATACTGTTTACAATTTTTTTTTAAAAATGTAATTTTTATTCAATTTGATATATAATATCGGTTTGAGTATGTTATTTTGTAAATGATTGAATAACTGTTACTTTCATGTTACTTTTTTATATCTAAAAAACTCAGAGTTTGCAATCACTTTCTAGCTACTACACACCCACAAACATAGTCTGTAATATTCTATTCCATTATATCCTATTAAATTCTATTCTACTTTCATTTTATTTGAATTCTGTTCAATTGCTTTACTCTTTTCTATTCTTGTTCTATTCTATTCTAATTTATTTTCTTCTACTGTGCTCGATGAGAACAAGCAAAGTAAGAATTTCATTGGACAGTGTAAGTGTGTTCTACTGTGCACATGACGATTGATCAATTCTGTTCTATTCTACTGAATGCAGTAAGTTGTACGTACTTATTTCTAAATATTTACTTCTGAAACTGTCACCACAACTGCACAAACATTTCCAATCGTAGCGTGTGCAGAAGCTGGCAAAAATGTGTGCCAGCCAGCTGTGTGCAAGTGTGTGTGTGTGTCTTCCTTTGTCACCACAGTGAGTTCTGAAAGTTTGCTCGGGGTAGAACAGTGACACCTTGCTGTTTTTTTCACAGCTGTACTTCTGTTAACTAACACACACACACACACACACACACACACGATTCTGACTAAGGCAACTCACCGTCTACTCATCCACAGGAAATGCTACTAAATAGAGTGTAATAATTAACTCTAAGCAGTCAGTTCTTGAAGCCAATGTGCTGGAAGCAAGAGCATAAGGATCTGAGCAACTGACGGCTACAGTATCAGTGTCCCAGGTCTGCGGTAGGTAGTACCTTCCAAAAGTGATCCAAGGATGGACAACTGGTACATAGGCACCCAAGGCTCACTGATGCACGTGGGGAATGTAGGCAAAGTACTCCTGTTGAGTACAACTAGCTTTGCTCGCTCTGTCCTCCCTCTCCCCCTTATCACTTAGCATGATGCTAGCTAGCCTGGATGTCTGATAGACAACAGCACTGGGAGACATTGGGACACTTTGAGAAGATGTGGGTGGAGCTTTGTGTGACTGACTGCACCCTCCCAGTGCTGGTTGTAAATCATGATTGGAGGAGTCCTAGCTAGTGGGTGATGAAGAAGAGGATTGGGGCAGAACATTGGTTGGGCATTGATCTTATACGAAATGAATTTTCCACACACACAGTGCAGACTACGCCCCTATTATTGCCTCAATGTTTCAATCCAGACAAATATCAAACCATCTTACAAAAGCAACTCATGCCGCTACTCAAAGCATACTTCTCACTAAAACAGTGAGTGTCTTGCATACCTCTGGCCTGCTTCAGGGAAAGTATGCTTTGAATAAGAGAACTGGTTGACACGGCCTCCAGGAAACCGTTGATCCAACATGGCCCCAAGCGTTACTGAAGAGCGTCCGGTTCAACACTTCCCACGGTTACTGGGTTCTAACGGCAACAATCACACCACTCGTGACAACAAACTACAGCGGGACGTTACCACAGAGATGGGGAGAATGGAAGGGGAGCAGGGGCTGACCTTTGGAGCTGAAAGGATTCTCCAAAAACTCACACACTTCCACACCATAGACAAGACTGAACAACAACTGCCGTCATAGACCACACACTCATGAATGAAGACTTGTAGATATTTGATGAAATAAGTCAATAAACAGTGATTCTAGGTCAGTGGGTTAATTTAAACATTAACCTCTCAATGAAGACGAGCATGGTTACTTGCATTTACAGTACCACCCACTGCCTGAGTTTATTTCAGTTCAGTTCATAACAACACTTTCACTACCCACATCTACATGGCTGGATGTTGACTTTACAACGCTGTATTTGTTGTGACCTGACAGTAAAACTACTCTATGAAGGCTTTATAGGGTGTTTATATAAGGGGTGAAGGTGTAAAGATGTTGATGGTGGGTTAGTGAGAGGTGAAGATGTAAAGATGTTGATGGTGGGTTAGTGAGGGGTGAAGGTGTAAAGACGTTGATGGTGGGTTAGTGAGAGGTGAAGGTGTAAAGATGTTGATGGTGGGTTAGTGAGAGGTGAAGATGTAAAGATGTTGATGGTGGGTTAGTGAGGG
>JBBIGC010000145.1:21560563-21571886 GCA_037576955.1 Lepidarchus adonis
AGTTCTTACAGCAATAATTGTAGTGATATTAATCCAGTGTGAATAGGCAGTGTGTAGCTATTTCAATATGAACTTGGGTGTGGAGTGATTTTAATCCAGTATGAATCTGCTGTGAAGAATAATTCTTACAGCAATAATTGTAGTGATATTAATCCAGTATGAATCTGTTGTGTATAGTTCTTACAGCAATAATTGTAGTGATATTAATCCAGTGTGAATAGGCAGTGTGTAGCTATTTCAATATGAACTTGGATGTGGAATGATTTTAATCCAGTATGAATCTGTTGTATCATTCTTACAGCAATAACTGTAGTGATATTAATCCAGTATGAATAGGCAGTCTGTAGTTTTTACAATCTGAACATAGATGTGGAGTGATTTGAATCCTGTATGAATCTGTAGTGTGTACATAGTTCTTACAGCTTTCCGCTTCTCTTGTTTTATCATTTTAACGTGCAGGGAAACTGATTACTCAGCGCTTTGCCTGAAATAAGGCTGGCAAAGAAAACCCTTTGTCCTGGACCTGAATATGATGACATGAAGAAAAGGGGATCCAGCAGGCCTCAGCTACAGCTCACTGAATGGAAAATAAGACGTTTAAGAGCTGCTTGTGGGCCAAATAAAAGAAAAAAGGGTTTAGCAACATTCCTCCACAATGCATCAGGGCAATCTGGCGGCCAGAGGACTGTTCACTATAAACCAAAAGGTCGTGGGTTTGATCCCAACTGCTAGCTACCGTCCCTGTTGCACTCTCCAACATGGCACTTAACCCTGAGCTGCTCCAGAAAGCAATGCGACTGCAAAGTGTCGTCTATAACAAAAAAAACAAAAAAAAAACTAAACAAGGCCATTAATCATGTTTCTGAAATCCTAAAGGAAAAAAAATGTCTTAATTCAATTTCACTTCTACAGATCGTCTCACAGTAGACACGATCATAAAGAGCTGTCCTGAGAACAGCAGAGATGCCTGAGGCAGGGAAAAACTCCCCGAGACACAGAAAAGGAAGAGATCTCAAGAGGAACCAAGATAGAAAAGTGGATCACAAGCTCAAGCAGGATGCCTACTGAACACTTCACATTTCCAGATTCGCACTGAACTCTACTTATTATCAGTCTGGTTACAGCAGCTCACAATCATATAGAAAAAATAAGTTGAAATAGTTGATTTTTACATATGTGAACAAGTAAATATCTTACTCTCTTTTACACAGTGCCTACGGGTAAAGATGATCTACTTGAACAAAACTTCTTCAACAAAGACATTAACGACAGTAAAATTCAAATTAAAACAATGCAATGACTTGCAAATATTCATAAACCTGCATTTTATTCACAGTATATAAAACATTCCAGAAATGATCTCAAAAAAGTTGGGTTATAGCAACAATAGTGTTGGAAAAGTAAATGCTACTAAAAAGAAAAAGCCGGAGGAACATTTCACAACTAATTGGGTTAAATTGGCAACAGATATAATAGGACTACCATCTACAAATTGTGAAGATAATCAATATCTCGTCATTTACAGTATATACGATCATCAAAACAGTCTGAGAATCTGGAGGATTCCCTATATTCAAAGAACAAGGCCAGAAATAATACTGCCAATGATCTTCAAGCATCTGGGAACACAGTGCCAATCACAAACGCAGGTTAAAGCTCTTATGAGAAGAAGCAGACATATTTGAACATCTCATGGTGTAGAAATGCAGTAGTTGCAATTATAATTGGCATCTTGCACATCTGGAAATGCACCATCAATGCTGAAAAGTATAAACAGGTTTTAGAGCATCACATGCTCCCATTCAGACGACGTCTTTTCAGGGAAAGTCTTGCATACGTCAGCGCGACAAGGCTAAACCTCATACTGCATCTATTACTAATAATAACAGCATGGCTTCATAGTAGAAGAGTTCAGGTACTGTCTGCAGTATATACATTAAATGTTTTTGATGTTAAAATAATAATAAAATAAGGCTTTATTAGATTTGCAAATAATTTTACAAATTTTATAGTGTCTCAACATTTTTTAATTGGGGTTGTATATCCCACCTCCCTGAAGTGTAATGAAATAACTCGATTGTTTATATGTTACTTCCCTGTCAGTGGTGTTAATGTTATGGCTGATTGATGCATTAAATAAGCTTTAAACGAGCCACGTAGAAGTTAATCTTCTGCAGAAACATTGCAGATGGAAATGGTTCATGAACATGTAAACCCTGCTTTCTCAGTGTTATGTACACAGTCTTGTTTGTGCCTTTAGATTAATTAGGATGGTGACAGCGCTGCTGTTGGCAATTAGGATGTAGCCTGATGTGCAATGTTTGGAAAATACATAAAATGTAACCCAGGCTTAACCCAACCCCCCCTCACATTTGCGGTTCAAAATGTAAAAAAAAATTGTTCAAAATGTATAAATTTAATCCATTGCGCCAAAAATTATTATTATTATTTGTGAAAGTGAACACACCATCGCACAAAATGAACTGAATCGTCCCGCTGTAGGGACCAGTGTATTGGGACAGTACTTTGCTAAATGGTACCACAGTGGTGCCTGGGCCGGGAAATGAATATGTAGCTTTTTAGCAAATATTAATGCATAGTTACTTTTTCTTACACAAACAGAACAAAAATAAAAACATTATGGCACTGTGAAAAACTTTAAAAAAAAAACCACAATCCCAAAGCATGATAACTCCACCTCCATGCTTAATGGTTGGCAAGATGTTTTTTTCATGAAATGCTGCTCATTTTTTCTCCAAACATGTCTTTACTTTTTGTGGCCAAAGAGTTTTATCTTCATCAGTCCACAGTTCTAGTTTCCACAACGCATCAGGCTTCTACTGACGTTGGATTTTACTTCTGCCGACTCTTCCATGACGGTCTTGTGGAATGGTGCACCACCACTCCTGAGTCTGCTAAATCTTCCTGCATGTTTTTACAGTGAAATAGGGATTTTGATTTGTCTTTCTGACCAGCATATGAGCAGTTCCCTCAGAGTTTTCTTGGTCTTCCAGATCTCATGCAACCTCCCTAGAAAAGGCCCAACTGAACCCAGGACCTCCTTGCTGTAAGGAAACACTGGCAGTTCCAGATGATGTAGATTAATGAGAGTTCTTAATTGAGTTCAGTAGTTCTGATGTAAAAACACGCATGCTAAAAACTGGGTTCTTCATGGGTTCGTTAGTACGGTACATTTCCCATTCAAAAACTATTTATTGGGTTGGATTAAAAGGTTCTATGATGGAGAACCTGTTGTATGTGCTTCTTTTAGCAAAAAAGCGCTGCATTATTGTTACAGAACATTTGGTAAACATTTAAATATAGCGAGTGGTGTTTTCTAGGCGGATCATCAGTTTAGGTCAACAGGGAACCGCCATGACATGAATTGTGAGCAGCAGATTAATGTTAACGTCCTTCTCCTGGCTTGGTCGTTGTGGTGATTTTTGACAGAATGATAGCTGGTGCATTTATTTCCATACAACAAGACAGTCATGTCCAGCTTTTACAAGCAATGCATACAAATGACAGAACCTGCAGACTAATCCCTGCTGCTCTGCGTTCGGCATTTGTTTAACCCAACATTACAGCGTGTTGCCATAAGCAGAGCTGGTTAATGAACACCGTTTATTTGCATAAGTCACGCCATCATGTCCCACCAAAAAGATTGCCAGCCAACAAGCTCTTAGCAGACAGGAGCTTCTCATTTGTACACGCCATTTCAGGAACATAAATGATGCAAAACAGGCTAAAAAAAGGAGAGAGAAAGCCCCCCTCCTGTTTCTATGGTTACCAGACTTCCCACTTTCCCATGGTCTTCTGAGGAGTGTGAAGGCAGCCTGTCTCCAGTGCCTCTTTAGTCTTTGTTTTCTCTGCTCAAGTGTGTGTGTGTGTGTTCATTTCGTGACCAAGCCAGGCCTTTCCACCCGCACAGAGGATTCTGTGATGAGTCCAGCTGTAGCACTGGACCCAGGCTGGGACAATACGCAATTAAATACATTAACAAAGTTATGTACGAACAGACATTAATTAATAAACTGGTATCAGTTTGTTTGGACAGTTCCCATTTGCACCATCGGGGGCAGCAAAGTCATGCCCTAGAATTCCACGTTACGTTACGTCCCGATGGCGATTTGGCTGATTAACGGTTCCCCTCTGAACAATGGCTGCGATTCTACTAGACGAGTCCAGTAAGTGCCTATGCATGTTGTGCGGCGAGTCCATTTCTGCCACAAGCCGTATAATAAAAAGTTCAAAGAAGAAGACAAGCGTTCGCTTAATAAATCTTTATATCTAAATAATGATGAACACTTATAATTGGTCTTAAATGTAAAATCTTTGTAGGCTACAGCAGCAGAACATGAATAATTAGATCAAACAAAAGAGATGACCGGCTTTAACTAATGCCACCTTGGTAAACTCTGACTATTGTTCATAATTGCAGTAAACTAGAGGGTGAAGGGTTCACCCCTCAGATACCTGGTAGAGTTTTTTTCAAGACTCCATCACAATTGGTTTGCTCACTGGGAGCTCAGGTTCACCAAAGCTACTTGATTACATCAGTAAAAAGTGCTTTATAAATAAAATAGAACTAGACAGATTTTCATCTTGCATGAAATATTAGTCAAATATCACATCACAAAAAAGTCAAAGCCCTAGTCAATGTAATTGTGGCAATTTGTGGCATCCCTTTTAAGGCTTGACGAAAACCCATTGGGTTAGACTGAGTGCAGATGGTACATTACCAAAAACAATTAAAAAAAAAAAAAAAAACCCACACATTTGGATTATGCAAATCAATGCATAAGATGTGGATAAGGTCATTTTGTCAACAAATCGCAGCAATCCTAACACCCATAGCAACAATGCAACTCTCTGCTATTAGATGCAAATGAAGCAATTGGATGTGCATTTAGTTTTACCTGCTGATTCTATAATTGTGACAATTACATAAATCATTGTGAAACCTTTAAATGGCAACAAGAGGGTTTGGGTGGGGGAGGTTAGAGAACAGAGCAAGGATCATTCAAACAGGAGGTAGAGATGGATGGAGATAAAGCTAGAGACAGACAGCTAGACTCCTTACTGTCTTTGTCTAGATCTCTTGAGAATTGCTGTTCTTTTATTGGCCAAGGACACTTGAACGAACGAGAACTTATCTTGGTGAAACCAGTTTTGTATGATAAAATTAAATACACAAATCAAGGGCATTACAAAAATGTGTATGATTCAGGATTATAGAATATAATTTTAAACATATTATATACAAGTTACATAGTAGTGGAATCCATAGCAGAGTTCATATTTTCAGTATTTCCAATAATTTTAATCAGTTCCAAACATTCCAAAATCAAAGCACATGAATCAGAATCTTGAGATCATATCCAAGTATTTTACCTACAAATCACAATATTTGGGTTATTCCACTTACTGTATTAGAATTTAATCACTTGGTTCAAAAATTAAATCAGTTCAAATGTACGTTTCTGAAAACAGCTTAACTGATTAGATTGTATTTTTGCAGATTGTCCACCAGGGAGTGCTATTAGAGCAAATCAACATTGACTACATTGAAAGGGAGGAAACCCACACCACGCAAATTCAGTTTTGGGAGTTAGAAATTGTTAAAAACCCTTTACAAACAAAATGTTTGTTACAATAATAAATAAAAGACATTTAAACGTGCTTGCTTCTTGTTATTTATACTGAACAAAAATATAAATGCAACACGTTCGAATTTGCTCCTATTTAGCATGAGCTGAACTCAAATATCTGAAGCATTTTCTACAAACACAAAAAGATCCATTACTCTCAAATATTGTTCACAGATCTGTCTAAAAAAAAAAACCAAGGTGCTGATTAGATGCATGAATATTGTATAGATGTGCCTTAGACTACCCACTATAAAAGGCCACTCGTCCCAAACCTGCTCAAAGGGGGACATCTGGGGGAGTCTGCTGGCCATGAAGAACTGGAATGTTTTCCGCTACCAGGAACTGTGTACAGATCCTTCAATATGGAGCCGTGCATTATCATGCTGAACATGATTGTTGTGGATGAACGGCACACCAATGGGCCTCAGGATCTTGTCACGGTATCTCTGTTCATTCTAAATGCCATCAATTAAATGCACCTGTGTTCGTTGTCTATAACATACACCTTCCCATACCATAACCCCACCTCCACCATGGGCCCCTCCATCCATAACGTTAACACCACCAAACCTCTGACCCACACACGCTGTCTGCCATCTGCTCTGGACAGTGAAAACCGGGACTCATCCGTGAACAGAACGTCTCTACAACGTGCCAGACATCATTGAATGTGAGAATTTGCCACTCAAGTTGGTTATGATGCCGAACTGCAGTCGGGTCCAGACCCTGATGAGGAGGACGAGCTGCAGAGGAGCTTCCCTGAGACGCTTTCTGACAGTGCAGAAATTCTTTGGTTATGAGACCGATTGTTGCTGCACCGTCCGAGTGGCTGGTCTCAGACAATCATGGCGGTGAACATGCTGGAGGTGGGGTGAGGTCCTGGGCTCGTGTGGTTACACGTGGTCTGCAGTTGTGAGGCCATGTTCAAAGTTGTGAGAAAATGTTCAGCTCATGCAAAATGGGAGCAAAACCGAAGGTGTTGCATTTATATTTTTGTTCAGCGTAGTTTTTCATTAAAAATGTTAAATAAAACATCTGCCAGAATTGTCCCAAAATTAAATAACAGTTACACTTACACTACTCATATTATTGTGAGAGACTTAGTGGATGTCATACATACAGTGTTTGTTTTACTTCAGACATTGTTGAGATAGGGAGGCCATTGTATTGGGGTGATGGACACACCTGATTGTGTGTTTTCCATGTAATGGTCTCATTGTGTACAGGTGCCTTATACTGGGGCCAATACCAAAAGACATTGTGGCATCAATTTCAACATTCTGTGGGAATAAAAAGCTGCTATTGTCAGTAAGTCATTCCAAGTTCATCATTCAAACAGCCATGAACACACGACGTCACTTAACGGACCTGGCAGAACTGCATGTAGCACTTGTGGAAGAGTGGAACACAGCCTCAGAACAACATCATGAGGCCAGTGAGGAGCATGAGGCTATGTCTGTTATTGACAAAATTTTGAGGTTATAAATATTAAACTAATGAAAATGTTGTTTCTTCCCATACATTATTATTATTAATATCAAAGGGAACTTACTTATTTCATTAAAATTTAGAGCAAATAAGAAAAGCACTCCTGTAAACAATATCGATAACTTATTGTGAGTAGTGTAATCAGCCTTATTCACAAACCCAAAGGTTTCTTTATGTAGTGAAGGGGGGAATAAAAACCTGCTGAATCTTTATTTGTGCTTATTGTCCATAAGAGCAACTGCTTACAGCTTTTTCTGCAGTTTCCACATTTAACCACCAAAATTTGCAGTTGTTTTTAGGTGGCTGGAGGTGCGAATCCCTCTCTTTGCAGTCAACTTGGGTTGCGAGATCTCTACCATCATACCCACATGGCTGTTAAATTATTCGCTCACTCCAGCTTGAAACTGAAAGTGGTACTGTGCTTCTCCAATTATGCAGCACAGGCCAACGCCACCACTCGCCTGGCAAACGACAACCATATTGGTGCTTATTTTCCCTTTCAGTCTGAATCAGCAAGCATCATCAATGAAAACTCAATGAAGAGATGCAATAGTTAGACCTTGTA
Organism: Lepidarchus adonis; assembly: GCA_037576955.1. Lineage (NCBI taxonomy): Eukaryota > Metazoa > Chordata > Actinopteri > Characiformes > Lepidarchidae > Lepidarchus > Lepidarchus adonis. The sequence continues at coordinate 21,568,268 of JBBIGC010000145.1, forward strand.
CACATGGGCGTCTGAATTAAGCTTTTTTTCATGAGTGCGGGTTGAAACCTGACCTTGTTTATGCTCATTAGAGCAAATCCTACCATCTACACCGGCTTTCATGACTGGCGTTCAGTTGACTGCGTGTTCAGATGGCATCAAACAAACGTTGCATGTTGATGTTCCTTTCAGTTTTAGCTGAAATCCTAATGAGTGCAAAGAAAATGCCCATATTGCTTTTATATGCCGTTCTGGAGAAATGAAAATGTCCCATGATTCTTCATACGCTACCCAGTAACGGTGGCAGGGTCTTCTCCACCTACATCACCATATGATGAGGGTCAGGGATCAATTCTAATAAGGTTTTATGTATACTATACATTTTGTGAATCCAATAAACTCACAAGTTACAGAAACGCTCTGGACCGTCTCATTACTGCCCCCGTTGGTCAAAACACCACATTACAGTCTGAGCTGCAGGTTGGCGTTCAACAGGGGTAAGCGAACTTGAATAACAGAAGTCAATCAAGCTCTTCTAAAAAATATCAGGTCGCTCAGAGCGCCTTCATTTATCCAATATTTGAATGCCCATGTAGACAAGGCTTTACTCTCATTAGAAACTATTTTCAAATCAGTAATTCAATCCCATTTGAAAGTAGGAGTTAATAATGAGTTATACTGCAATATATTACAATATGGTCTCCATTACATTTACAGCATTTGGCAGATAAGCATAAAAGAAGAGTAGTTGGTGGTTAAGTGCCTCGTTCAAGTCTGCTGCCTGGGTCAGGGAATCGAACCAACAACCCTTAGTTCAAAATCCCACTTCTCGAACCATTAAGGCCCACCCACTATTCACCTGCTGCATTATGCAGTAGATCCCGAAAGACACGATGGTAATAAGTGTGTCAGAGTAATTCACTTCACTTGTCATTGGTTTTAATGGGTGTGCTTGATGTATACACACTTCACGAGCACTTTGGATTTCTACATTGAATGTACTGTTGTGATAATTACCAAATAATACACTGCACCCCATCACAAATCACCCTATCCAAGATCCTTCCCAACGGATGAGCTAGCAGTTCCCCATACTGTCAAGCATGAGTGCAACCATGATGGCAGCCTGGAGCCCCATCTCTCTGGTTTCAGTGTAAGTCCTGAGTGAAGAAGCACCCACCATGCCAAGCGCAAGCAATTCCCACATCAGGAATTTCATTCTCATTGCTGCCAAACCAAAGAAATGTGCATCCAAGCGCTGCCAACTTCACTGCAATCCTAGCCTTTAAAACCGAGCCTTGGCCCACAACTCCATTCAGAGATGCCAACCCTACAAAACCAATAACAGCTGCTGCCAAGCGCTAATATTACTGTATTAACATAAAACCACAGTTGCAAACCTTGAATGTCAGTTATTATGAGGTTCCCCTTTCCGAGCGCCTTTGTTAAGGCCACGTTTCCAATTGGGTCGCGCCGTCTGATGCTGTAAGGAACATCGTATCCAGTAAAGACCATCGTGATGGTGCCAAAGTGCTGCCTTCTGTCTGTTTATGATAACCCTGTTGGTTAGAAATACACACAGTCTTTAGATCCAAGTCTGAAAACCAGTAATGGTGTGTGTGCGTTGTCTTTGGCGCTGAGTTGGGTTTGGCGCAAGGCCTGGCGTCTGGGCTTCTTGCTGAATTATGCCAGCAGATGCTGTGCAGAATCACTAGTGAATGTGAAATACCTTTGCGGTCTTAAGATACAACAACAAACACCAAAAGATCTAAGAAGATTCTCAGCTCCAGAACATGAAAAAGGCTCATCTGTACTGTCTCACCAAGCATCACAAGGTGGGTGGGATGGTCCTCCACCACTCCAATCACTCCGCGTGAAGCTTGGCATCTCAGGTGTCTTTAGCGGACGCACCAGAATGGTCAGTTAGCGTTCTCCTCCAAATGTGTTAAGGCCAATGAAGTTGCAGAAGAGGCGGCGAGGAGGTGGAGTTTCACGTGTCTTGGAGGAAGATCATTGGGCCTTCACTTTGCCAGGCTTCTGTGGTATGTTCTGATTGGAGGAATCCTAGAGGACAGGCTGAAACACTGAGAGGCTTCTCCATTGTGTGAGAACATGTCACTCTCAGCCTAGAGGACAACAGAGAAAAACAAAAGACACAATCCAGGACATGGGTTTCGTTTAAGAGTGTGACAGAAGAAGGGCCATTGGTGGAGTTAAAGGGCAGGGATGAATGGTGAGGAATTTCATTAAGACTTTAATTATTTTTAATTGGCCAAGGCTGACAGGAAGGAACAGCATAATCAGTTATCACACCCCTTCCTGTTTCTTTCAACTACATTTTCCTTTCACACATTTGCGTGCTGTCTCACACACACACACACGCACACGCACACACCTGTTTTCCCATGAGTTACTCTCTAAGCCAAATGCATTACACTACAAGAAGCCATCAAAACTCTACGAGCGTCCAGACGACTTCATGGAAATTAGTAGGAATCTATTTGTGAAATGTTAGCCATGACCATTACAGTTTAAAGAGGAATTCGGCTGAATTTTAATTTAATTCTGAGTAAGTGGGAAAAGCGATGCCAGTGAGGGTGGGTCATGAGGTGAAGGTTCATCACAGACATTTACAGACCAGGGGAGATTATACAGGCAATTAATCTAGAGAAAATTAATAAAAGAAGTAAACTCCTCGCCTGATGTGAACAATTCTGGGGTTTTTTTTTTAAACTGGAGCATTTCTGTTTACATTACACAGAAATCATTGGTTGGTGGGTTCTAGCTGGTTTGCATTAAACCCCCCCCCCCCCAAAAAAAAACCCCAACGTGTATATTAGGGCTGCACAATACATCTATACAGGCAACACTGACATCAGTGAGACGGCTATATGCAAATGAAACACTTGGGAAGGGGCGGGGCTAAACTGTTGGATAGAAATTACAAAAAAATATTTTTAAAACTTAGTTTTCATATGTGGATTGTATGGAGGGGGGTGTGAATGAACATGTGAAGCTTAATGAACTGTACATACTTCAAGCCTTTTAAATCATAGAAATATGATATGCAGGGGATATCGTATTGAGAGACAGCCATTATTGAAAAATAAATCCTGATGGGACGAAGACGAACCCAAAAGCAAAGTGAAAGACCTAAAGGAATTTCTAATAATAACCTTTAAATAGTATTAATATTAATTATTTTATTGCAATTTTGTGGCATGCTCTAAGAAAATAGTTTTGTGGTTTGTGCTGAGAAAAAAAACTAGTTCCGAAGGTTCTGGTCGTCGCTCAGCAACGTGCTACCCCTCTGTGTTTTCTTCCCTGAAACGTTCCCCCTTTTCCTGATCTTTAAATTGTCCAGCACTCCAACATCCCATGTTCACAGAAAATACTAACATTATATTGAAACCATCGTCCAGGTTTGCTAACTGTGCTAATGGTGGCGTTATAAGAGAATAATGCCTCACTTGCAGGACACCTTCCAATTCATATTCTTTCAATGGAACATTCATCCGTCGAGCAATCAGCATCGTGAAGGACACTTCCCACCATCACATGCGCTGTTCTCCCCACTCCCTTCTGGCAGACGGTTCCGCAGCATCAGAACCGCAACTGCCAGACACTGCAGGAGCTTTTT
>JBBIGC010000145.1:21601615-21612478 GCA_037576955.1 Lepidarchus adonis
TTTTAGCCTGGACTTAAATATTGAGATTGTATCGGCCTCCCGCACAATATTTGGAAGATTATTCCATAACTGCGGGGTTTTATAGGAGAAAGCTCTGCCCCCTGCTGTAACCTTAGCAACATGAGGAACCAGCAAAAGGCCTGCACCTTCATCTGCTGTAGTGATTTACTGTTCACTGATTCTGAGAATTCTCCCATTCCTGAGACCTAAGCAGTTAAATTACTTTCCACTAATGTCTCTTTTCCAGAGTATTGTGTGTATTTTATTCATTTATCGATTAATTTATTCGTTTTCCAGAGAGGAAAATATTATATTTACAGTTTCATGCCTTGCATTTGAAAAAACAGCAAAATACTCAATATTTTCTAGTTTAAGATTAGATTTGTTTATTTGGATTAACTGCCCCCAAAAATACAACTTGGGTAAGACATCTGTCTGTCTGATCTTAATGTAACATCTGTATTGTTACACACCAGATGTGGTATTAATTAATAAAGCAACATTTTCAGATTGGATTTTCACATTATGAACAGTACCCTGCAGTAAAGTGTTATCCATTTCTGTATGTCACTTTGAATAAGAGTAAATAAAATGCCTTGAATTTATAAATGCATTTTTAAATTTAAACATGGCCAATTTAGCAATTTCAGCCATTTTGTTTTAGTGGCTTTTCTGTCCTTTGTTATTCACAAAAATGAGTAGAAATGATTGTTGTAGAATAGGATGTGACACTTTACATAAATCCTCCATATTTAGCTTTACACATATCCTCTTCCTGTGCCAACAAATTCACAATCCGCATTAAATTCTCATTTTTATTTTTCATTTGTTTTTCAATCATTATTATTATTAAGAAGCCAGTAGCACAGGAAACATTGCACGGGTGGATGGAAGAATGGATTCCACTAAACACTAGCAAATTCTGGAAGCAAACTTCACACCATCTGTAAAAAAAGCTAAAGCTGAAAAGAGGATGAGCTTCTACAACAGGACAATGATCCTAAACAAACCTCAAAATCCACCATGGACGACCTCAAGAGATGAAATGGCCATCACAGTCGTCTGATTTAAACATCATTGAAAATTTGTTGGTTGATCTTAAAAGACGACCAACGAATATTACAAAACTAGAAACCTTCTGCAGGAAGAATGGGAGAAAATCCTAAGTACAACAACTGAAAGACTTTTAACTGGCTACAACAAACATTAGCAAACTGCGATATCTGTTACCAAGTACCGATTATGAACGGTGCCCGAACGTTTAAATCTTTTCAATTAGACCAAAATATGTTATTTATCAAAGGGTGGCCAAACTTTACAAGACACAAAGCAGGAATGGGTTACAAAATGATTTAAAGTGGAAAAAGCATATGACCCTTGGAATAAATAACAGGTTGACAGCAATAACCTCAGCCAGGCTCTTCCTGTAGCTGTGGATCAGACCTACACATTGTTTAGGAGGAATCTCAGCCCTGATGCAGTAAAGCAGGCCCGAATCATAATGTTTTCTTCACCACACTTTACGGTTGGGATGATGTTTACTCTATGATATGCAGAGCCTTTTTTATGCCAGATGTAGTGCTGGAAGTTCTTTGTTCTTTCAATGTTCGGTTTATTAAGCAGTGACTTCCTTCGTATTGTCCTGCTGTAGACACAATGCTTTTTCAATGTTCTACATATTGTAGACTCATGAACACTGAGGGAAGCCAGTTCCAATGACACCTTCAAATCTTTGGCCGTCACTCTTGGCTGTTTCCTTACCTTTGTATTTGTATTTGTTGTTCTCTTAAGCTCATTTTGACTGGGTGCCCACTTCTTGTTAGAGTAGCCACAGTCCCAATGTGTGTCCATCTGTAGATCTGGTAGACTGGTGAATTTGTGAAGTTTTTTGAAATCACTTTGTAAAGCTTTATATCTTTATGTAAATGAACTAATCTTGATCATAGATCCTTCAAAAGTTCTTCTTGTGTGGAGTAAACTTAAAATGTTTGAGTGGTTCTTAATCAGTCAAAGTATCTCTGATCCACACCTCCAAACTCATTTTCTTTACAAGCCTCCAGGTATACAGTACTAACACCTCACTCCATTGAGCTTTTTTGAGGTCATACTTTGTCCACTAGTAATGAGTTTATAGTTGTCCTCAACAGAAAATATAAAAAGGTCAGAATTTTTTGTGTTATTATTTTAGGCACAATGTTTTTAAGATCTGATCTTATGTACACATTATACATATGAGATCAGATCACATTCTGTGACAAATAAATGCAGAAAACCATAAAACTCGGATTCTGTAAATTCTGTAAAGCTGCTTTGTGACAACGTCAGTTATAATAAGCGCTGTACGAATAAAATTGACTTGACTTGAAACACCAAAAGATGCACATACTTGCCACTGTAAATTAGGGGTCTAAGTCAAAATTTTTCAACTAAATTCTAATTTGCATATTTTAGCCAACAATCTGACCTTAAACGTAGCTGCAATGTGATTTGGTTCGATACTGGGGTCTGGGGTCAATATGAAATATGAAATTACACACACATTTCCATGAAGTCTAACAGATTATTATCTGAACATTTTATTATTAAAGGTCAAATACAGCAATGTACTTATAAGCAAAAGCAACTTCTCAGTAAAAAAAACATTGCACAGATTAAAATTCAGTAAAATTAATTGTGAAATGAACACACATCAGTTTTTATGTGCCAGATCGATACATCGGATCATGCACTATTTTAGACGATACATCGATACAGACTGACACTCCATTTTTATAAGCAAAACCTGCGATATTTTATACCCTGGGCAACTGCCTATGTTGCCTCTGCCACAGGCCAGCCCTGCATAGCTGTTCCATATAAATCACACCATATTCCCATCAGCCAAGTTGAGTTCATAAAAGACCTATGCAGGGTTTCAGGGGTTAAAATAAAAATTTAGTGAAAAAATTGTTTTTATTAAGGCAGCTTTGAAGCTTTTAAGCTTAAATAAACATATTTGATGCATCCACTGTATTTTTTAAGATGACAATTCCTCTGAAAGTACATTTCTTTATCAAACCCACACATGCAGAGTGGTGGTTTAATATAATTCCATATGGATTTTACCAACAAGATATACATCTGTGGATCATTCACTTCAGTGGTTACTGCCACACAAGAGCAGGGATGTGGAAGTGTGCATGCTAATAGCGAAAGCACAAATGGTCGTTGTAATCCACTACACAGATGGTCTTATGTAACTGTAAGAACAAAAATGAACATTATGCTGCTAGATGGAAATCACTGGGCCAACAATGCAACCCATATTTCTGTTTCTCAAAAAGCCACATAGGTAACCAAAGGAAAAGCTATACTCTGAACACACTGCACTATTGGGCATTTTAAATGGACGTAAATTATTTTTGGTTTTATTTTTTCCTCCCAGCAGAGTTCCTTGTGGTCCTGCCATTTAAATTAGCATTAAGCAGAAAACATCTTTAACCCTTAGAAGTCACATTTATCACAGATAACTAAGATATTTTCAGTAGAGATAATGTCTGAAGAAAGGATCAATTCTAAACTTATATTGTATTGTGTGAATTATGTATAAAGTTGTGTCTAAGAACAGCTTTGAATGCAATGTAAATGTATATTGCTGACATACTGTATCTGTAAAATGAAATGTTAATTTTAAATCAGATATAGACCGCAACGCCACAAAGTACCTCATATATTTCACATTCTGATTTTAAAATTTTGGTCTGATGTGAAAGGTGCCTCAGTCTAAACCACAATTTTTTAGATCAAAGAGGTGGTCTAAATCAAAATAACTAATTTTTATGTTTATGTGCACTTTTTTGGGCGTTTCAGACAAATACAGGAAGGCCCTTAGAACCGTAAAATACCTAAAAAATGAGCGATGGCATAAAATTGAAGGCTGGTTCCCAATCTGCATGCTACCACCCTAAATAGAAGGTAGTACACTACAAAATAGTTGTACACTACCATTAGAAATGCATTCAGTAATATTTGTATGGAAGTGCGTGGTTTGGGATGCATGAATTGTTCTTTAGACCAAAAATCAGCTTGAAATAAATGCAAAAAGCTAATTTGAAAATGAGAGAATGTCTTTAAATTAGCGTTGTCTAAATGAAACGAGTGCGCTCACTCATTTGTTTCCATTGAGTGATGAATTGACAACATGGCAGCATCAGATGCATAGACGTTTACACAAACCAATCAGTGTCAAGTATGTGTAGGAGTTGATAGGAAGTTCGTAAAGTGAACACAAAACTAAGCAAAAACATGCAATGTCTCAAAAACATAAACCGTGGTTTGAACAAAGTTCTGGACTTTCAGATTTGAAAACCCCTTTTTCACTGTTTGACCATCTATAGATCTTCTATAGGGACTATATTCAACTTATATGATAATGTGATTATTTGTTGACTCAAAAAGTTGCAATGACAGACTCAGGCAGTCAATACAGAACCTAATCATAAGTAATCACATAACTATCCATGTAAATATAGAGTTAAATACAAGTGTTATATCAAAATGACAACAATTCGCCTTCTAAGGGTTAAGAATAAGATAGTAAGAGCATATAAAAAAGGCAATGTACATTTTTTTTGTAAAAAGTATCACCCCCACCCATTATCACCATCATGAAGTTACTCTGCTTTGATGGAAATCCAGTCTTAGCTCCCTTGGTTCTGAGTTATTGCTGATGAGAAGTGTTTTCAGCCCTTGTTTGGAGAAGAGGACCTCCCCGAAGGAGATATTGGCATCCGTGAGATATAGGAGTGACGTTCTTTAAAGACGTCCTTCTGCGTTGACTGATGTCTCTCTTCAGGAGTCCTTAATTACTGATAAGACTGCAGTTCCGTAATCACCTTTTGGCTCATTAGTGAAGAACATCAGCCTCCTAACTATGGATCCACCTGACCCCTATCAGCAATAAAAAGGGTTTTGTCCAAAAAACGTGCATGAATATGAAGATATTGTCTTTTACGAGAACTAAGAAAGCAGTAGAATGATCAAAGTTGGACTAAGAAGAAGTAAACATGAGAAAAAAGCAGAAGAAAGACAGCAGACTGCAGATACAGCGTTATGTATATGACATACTTATCTTTATGCGTGAACTTGCATTACATAAACAGAAAGAAAACAACTATTCCCTTGTTAGTAGACCAGAGAAGTGAAGCTCTGATACATTATTCAGCACCATTCCTTGATTCTTCGCTTTGTACCCTACAATCTCACAGTACGACTTCTAGAATTAGCTGTTGGATTCTCTGGACAGATGTTGCTGTCCCTGAGAGTAAACAAGGGGTTGAAACAATCTGGAGGCTTTGAAGAACCTCTCAGTCTAGTAATTTAGCTGATTACAGGCTTTCAGGGCGTTTGCTTTGAAAATAGTCAGTTTTTTGGATTGTCCAACTCTATTTAAAAGGGCAAAGAATGGTCTACCAGTTTAAACAAGACTTCCAGTGTTAATATCAAGCCCCAGTTGTGAACAAAAGGCGAAAAAATGCCAATGGGGCGTAGACTAATCGTCAAAACAACGGGTTATTTTACATGCAAACCAATACCACCACAATGTCCTTAAATAGCCTCTATGTGCTAGTCTATACAACTGAATAGAAATGTGTTATAATAAAATTATTTTCATTTCTACACCAATAAAACAGGTTTATGACACAAAAGTCGAAACTGCTGAACAAAAGACGGCCATATTGACTACACTTCCGTTCAAGCCACTGGGAGGCATGAATTAGAAAATTCTACAGCCAACCCTTAAAAGAACCTGGTTCCACCATAGAGATAGCTGAAGCTTTGTCAAAAAATGACAAGTATGGAAAGCTGGATTCAAAAGAGGTCGAGGTGAATCGGATCAGAGGAAAATAGGAGAAGGATTGAGAATGAGAGATGGTAGCTTATGGGTTTCCAGCGTCTTCTCAGCCGTGCCCATATAATAATGCTGAAAGCAGCTGGCTGTTTATTGATAAAGAGCGGAGAAAAACCTATCATTCTGCCCTGCTTTTCACTCTATGGCTCCTCGACCGAGTTAATCACCTCTCTGCTGGCCAGCGTTATCTCCAAAACCCCTGGAGCATGAGGAGAGGCGCTCTCTGGCCTTTCGCTGAGGCCAGTCTTGCAGTTCTTCTGGCTGGGCTCGAAGGCTTGCCGGAGCCAATTGCCACAATACCTGGCTCATCCTAGCGCGCAGAATGGACACAGCAGGACCAGCAGTCAGAAGCTTTGTTCTTTGTTAAAGAAATGCATCCGTCACACTTCAATAATGGTTACAGATGGTGAGCGCTTGGCATTGGCGATGTTCTTGGGGAACTGCTATTGACAGATTGCAAAAAGAGAGAAAACGTGTGAAAACGAGGAAGTAGAGAATAGAGTGAAAGTACATTTATGAGGAATGTGTTTGTACATAATGGGAATATTAGTCACTTTGACAATGTGGTTAATATGACTGTAAATGACACTTTATAGGCAAATGTCTTTCAATGCAGTGAACTGCTAAGAACTGTGGAATGGTTCTTGTGGTTATAAACGCATATATACCAGTTATGGCCCAGCTAACATGAAGATTTGTCAGAAAATACTGAAACCTGTTAAAATTAGTTAAAGCTGTGGATTACATTTGATAATATAATTTTGAATGCATCAAAAAGCCCAACAGGAGTGCCCAACTCAGGCCATAGAGGCACAGCTTAGTAAATGACCTGTTCAGTCACACCTGGTTTAACTCACCTGTAAGGCTTTGTCCACACGGGCGTTCAAATATGGAATGAATTTAACATGCTTTTATGGGGATGCATTACTGACTTCTTCAGTTTGTTTTGCCTCTGTTGAATGCCAGCCTGCAAACCAGACTGTAATGTTGTGTTTCTACCTGTGGGCAGTAATGAGGAAGTCCACAGTGTTTCTGTAACCCATGGGCTTTGAGCTTTATTTTTTAGTGGATTTGCAAAGTACCGTATTTCCCCAAAAATAGGCAGCAGCTTATATATAAATTTTACAAACCTGCATTTGGATGTGGCTGGCTTAAATGGGGCAAAAAATCACAAAATACATTTACTAAAAGTATAATTAAAAAAAGACAACATCCCCAAATGATTAGTTGAATATAAATGTACTGTTTACTGCAGCAAAGCAATGCAAAGCAAAGACACCTTTCTTCAAATACTTCAAAATCAGATCCATAAACAAAATCCATTTGTTATGTCTCTTGGATAATGCAAACGTTGCTTCTTGAAAGCAATGACCTGGAGCTTAAATTCTGCAGCGTAGTTCTGCACGATATCAGTAAGTTCAAAATGTTCACGCTCAACTACGTATGTCACTATCGGTATAAAGCTACAAAGGCTCCAGGGGCCAAATTAGATTCTTCTACTTCAGATCAGTAAATTCAGTAACACTGCAGCTAATAACATAGGGCGACTTATCTTAGAGTTTTTAAACATAAATGAGCATTTTCAGCCTATAAAGTAGGCCATTAGGATATCGACAAAAATGGATGCCAAGGAAACATGACGTGATGTTTTTTGGAACCACCCGAATGCGCAGCCGAAGAAACGCCAACCCTGAAAGCCTGTGTGAACGATCAGATTCGCTCCAACGTGCAGAAACACTGTGGGTGTTCCATCCTCACTCACCTGACGCCACGAACATGAACAGAAAACGCTTGATTCAGACGCACGTGTGGACAAGGCCTTAATTAGCATATATAGCGTATTAGAGGAGATTAATTACCAAACTGTGCTGGTCACCAACCAGTTTTAGGCCCCTGAGAACATTATGAATAGATGCATATTATAACAGAACATTAATATTAGTATAATAGTAAATAACAGTAAACACTGATTTTATGTGTCAATGTGTTGGCTTCACCATTTCCACACCTCTCCTCATGTTATTCATTATTGTAATCAAATCCTTAGTTTTGGCCTCAATCAGTCCTTCCTTCCATTAAATCAGTGCTGCTGGAGTTTCACATCCATGCTGGAGACATGGAGAGAAGATCTAGAACCAAACCTGAGTTCTTCACACCAGCTCACAACATCTCAATGACTTTAACACGTCTTTACACAGATCAAACTCTTGATCCTTCTAATGTTCACGCTGCAGAAAGACCCTCAATGATGAGATCAATGGTTTTAAACCATTTATTTAGGAAGCACAGTACTGCATATTAATCTGGTTATTTAAATTTAGATTTCAATGGTTGAACTCAATGTATTTAGAATGAAGCTATTGGTTGGAATGGGCCAATGGAGCTGCAATGAAAATGAGATTGGAGATTTGACAAATTTTGCAGGATCTTTTCACCTGCCTGATGTCCTCTGAGCTCTTGAGGAAGAAGATGAGGTGCGGTTATACCTTGCTCCGCAACAGCCCACCCGTCGGGTGCTCAGGGGTGCTGCACTCCGAGGAATTCTTGGCTTTGTCTTTGTTGTTGTTGGGCTCGTTGTCTTTGATTATGTCGTACTGACGACAGAAGAGGGCAATCACGCCTGACAGAAATACAGGCAAAGAGAATGATGAAAAAATGACAGAAAGGCATCTGCAAAAGATAAAAACTAAAAGTTTTAAGTATATTACAATATAGAATAATACAATATTGTTTAAAAAATAAAATGCAATTGCAAATTGAATCGTCGCTGTCTCAATATCCTACATGCGCAAAGAAATAAATTATGAAGGCATCTTATCTTTAACGTATTCTTGCTAAATACATTCAGAGCTGTTTTCAAGGTCAGTTGTAAAATGCGCTGTATAAATAAAATTGACTTAAAAAAAATTATGCCAAAAATCGAAATTCCTAGGAATAATCAACCCAATCTTATTTCCCTGCAAAAAACCTTATCTTGTCCAGTTATCCTGGCCCTGGCTACTTCAGTTTAAGCTACATTTAACCAATGGCCAATCTGCATTGAGTGAAACCCATCCTATGAGGCTGCATGCTTCCTATTTGTAGTCAGTTCACTGCAGTTGTTTAAAATGACCCAAATAACCCAATATCTCACATTCAGTAACCTCCATATACGCATGTGACCACTGAACACAGCCCTTATTAATGAAATCCACCAAATTCCAGCTTATTAGCTGATTGTGTTCGTACCAAGTAACCCAATATGTTTCAGCAGCTGCTGAAAGACGCTAATTCATTTGATGACTCACCACAACTTGGCTTTCTCAGTGTGGAACTCCCTACCTGCCCACATTATTAGCACCACCACGATGATGATGAGCTCCCCCGCCCTGAGTTGAGTGCTCTGTCCCACTTCTTCCATGGTAACTTCGTCTGAGGAAATAAATCACAAATGTGAGGCCACACACTCCTCCACTCAGCACAATGACTGTGTGAATTTGGCAGTAAATCCTCATCTACACCATAATTAGAAGACAGAGAGAAAAAAATCACAATGGGAACGTTTCTTTTTGATTCCCCAGGAGTTATATCAAACACTGCGACTTCTCACAGAGTTAGAAAAGTGCAGTTTCAGCACTTTAGACTCTGTTGGACAATCTCCATCTCCTAATTTTAGGCTACACCAGGTTTGCTACACCCGGTAAACAGGGAATTTCTAATGGGTTCCTTAGAAAAGAATAATATGTGTGGAAAATATGATCTTTAATGGTACAACTGGTGTATATACCATTATACCATTGCAGCAGCAGCAACAAAATATACATGAGTGTGAAAACAATGTATATCTTTAAAAAATAGTACAAACTCGTCTCTCAGATTTCCTTCCTTACCTTGATACGATACCTTGCTAACCCAAAAGCTAATGTATACAGTTTAAACAGCATTAAAAATGATTCTGATCTTTTTTTGTACAGAAACCTCTTTGTATGTGTTTTGTGAGATTCTTGTTTTTATATTTTAATATTTTATGATTGAGTTATACTCTGTTGGCTGCTGTTAAAGACCTCTAAGATTGCTTTGGGACACATTGCTTTCCTTCAGTGGCTTCAGCGCAATCTCATTTAGCACATTGTAAAATTCTGGCTAAATCAGTACAAAGAGGACAAAAGCTTTGGGAGGAAACCCACAGAATCCCCAATGAGCCCTTCACTGTGGGAGGAAAGGGAGAATAACGTGTCCAACAAATACCAGGTCTCAGAGACGTTTATTCTGCAGACGTTTGATGGAGCAGGGGGATGGTTCATGCATGCAAACCGGTTGGATGTGTCCTCTTTAAATTGTGCATTTTAATGTCCCTCCTGAGAGAATCAGAGCTAAAACAACACTCCATCAAGCGCCTTCCTTCTCTGATCTGCCAACATCATGATTTCATTGCTCTCTGTTTGTTATTGAAGTTAGAATTGACCTGAACACCTGCTCATCTGTCACTCATTCATTTTCCAACCAGCTTATCCAATCTGGGTCGTGTTTTTTTCAGTGTAAACGTGTTGATAATGTTCTGAAATCAGTCATTCTGCTTGAAATTTTATGCGATGCTTCACAGTTAACTCTTAACTGAGTGTTTACATTACTATATTTTCATGTGTGTGTGTGTGTGTGTTTACCTTTACTCTTAGATGCCTGTCTCTCGGCTTCCTTTGGCGTCCTGAAGTGCAGCGTCTCGCTGGGTGGACTGGTCCCATGTACACTGATAGATTGAACATGCACAATATAGTCTGTGTCCGCCTCCAAATCCCATAATGCACAGCTCCGAGTGGTCGTGTTCACCTCCTGTATGAAGCGTAGCATTCGCACATCCTTTTTCTGTTTGAAGATAGAGGAGCAAAAGTCAGAACCCAGCAGATTCCAATTGCATAGTACAAACAGAACAAAGTAATAAATACAAAATGGTCCCAATCCGTGCAGCCGTATGGAAAACAGACAAACAGACATCC
>JBBIGC010000145.1:21643762-21662080 GCA_037576955.1 Lepidarchus adonis
GATTCTCACTGAAGCATCAAAACTATGAATGAACACATGTGGAGTTATGTACTTAACAAAAAAAGGTAAAATAACTGTTTTATATTCTAGTTTCTTCTTAGATGGCCATTCGTTTTTCTTTAGTTAGCTCATGGAGAGAAGCCAAGAGTGTGCAAAGCAGCAATCAGAGCAAACAGTGGCTATTTTGAAGAAACTAGAATATAAAACATATTTTCAGTTATTTCACCTTTTTTTGTTAACTCCACATGTGTTCATTCATAGTTTTGATGCTTCAGTGAGAATCTACCAATGGAAATGCTCATGAAAATAAAGAAAACACATTGAAACACATTGTGTGTCCAAACTTTTAAGCAACTACTCTGAGCAATAAATGATAGGACAATAGATGTTGAGGTATTTATATATATAATCGAACTGAACTTGATTAACTGAGGAACAAATCTGATGCGAAGGTAAGCGTGTCAGGATGCCTGTGCTGATAAATGGGCGAATGATCTAATATTCAATATCAAAGCGCATTCTTGGTCAGTTAGCTGGGGTCTTGCAGGCAAATATGGACATGCTGTGCAGCATCCCTCTAAGATTACGGTTTTTGGGCTCATCTGCACCAAAGGTGAGACACTCTGTTGTGCATAGCAATGAGGCTATCTCCAATTAGAATGCAGTTGGTTACACCATCCAGTACCCCTTGCTGTGAATATGAAGGGACAAAAAGTTATAACACTCCACAGGAGGCCTGTAGCTGAGCCGGTGTGGTCCAGTTCAGTTCCAGAGATCTGTTAAGCTAATGTGATGAGAACTGCAGGGAGATATGAGATCACACAGCATTATCTGCATAATCAGAGCAGCACTGCTTTGTAGAGCATTCTTCCCACTGCTGTGTAACATGTAATCCTTTGTAATAGCCTGTAATAGTGGTGATTATTTACTCTCACTACTCCATGCTTATTTATTTATTTATTATTATTATTTTCACGAGTCTAATCATGAGACATGGTTGACAGCTTGTTAGTCACTGGAGATGTTGCCCTGTGTGAGGACTATGCAATTGATCAAGGTGTTCGAGTTCCATTGTACATGGCTTACAGACTAAGCATTAACATTCTTGCTTAAATAAGGGTTTTGATTCTGCTTATGTTGCAGTGAAGGAATGCCTTCATGTTACAGGAAGAAATGTTACAGGGGTCGGATTCTATAAACTCTTTAAATCTGCTTTGTGACAAGTGCGTTTGTAAAAATAAATAAAATATATGTATAAATAAAATTGACTAATTTGGTTATAAACACCTTAAATATAATTAAAAAGAATCTGTAGACGTGCTTTCCACATAAAAACACTCTGCATTTGTAGCCACAGTTTAAATCCCAACTCATATCACACTATAGTCCCTTTTATTTATGTTGTAACTGCTTATTAACCCAATAATTAACCATTAATAGAATATTTAAACATTCATCACCTTTGGTACCAAAATCTTTAACAGATGCTCTATTTGCTTTTGTTTTTATCTTTTATGTTTTTCTTTTAATGTGGCCTTTTATGCTTATTTTATCTGCTGTAATCCATAAACATTTGTGATATCTCATCTTCTTTAATTTTACTTTTAATATTACTTTTCCTTTATGCTTATTTATTCATTTATATGTTCTCTGAGCTTGTTTTTATGCTTTTATATTTTCAATTTATCCTTGTAAAGTACATTGAATGACCATGTGTATGATAATGTAAACTACCACAATTAAAGAAATGGAAAAATATATATATATATATATATATATATATATATATATATAGTACACAGTTATTAACCCAATAATTAACCATTAATAGAATATTTAAACATTCATCACCTCTGGTACAAAAACTTTAATATTACGAATCACATTCACATATTGTGCTGGAAAAATAAATCAATCTGTTAGCAACTAAAGAGTAAACAAGCAACAGTATAAAGATTAGTTAATACATTTGGAAATCAAAAACTATTTTTTGTCATGATTTGCACATTGTTTTGTGCTCTGCTATCAAAACTACCATATTTAAGCTGCATTGCATTGAAAGCAGTGTATAAGTATGTAAATCACTGAACGACTGAGAGTTGGAAGCTACTGGGACATGGCGGAGAGAGGAGGTGGTAAATGGGGTGGGTTGCATGGGTCCCAATGTATAAACACCGCATGCATAAATAAGCTGTGCTAATCTACAATGGAAAACAGAAGAGGGAGATGCTGAGCTTGTAACACCGGCCTCATTTTCTCTGGGTGATTCAATATGAAAAGGCATGTTTGAAATACTGTGTTTATTTTATTTCTTTATTTCAATTCTTAGTTTTGCACTTAAATATTCACCCTCTTTTACAATTGTTCAGATTCTGAAGACAGAACCACCCTTGACTAAATATGTTTGAGCTTGGTGGACCACATGGGTGTATCAAGAATCCAACTCTCAGAAATATGGAGTCAAAACTAGCTTTGAGGTCAGCACCTCAGTATTGATGACATCAATTATGCATCACTAGATGGGCTGCAGACTAGCGAGGTGGACCTACGTGTAAGGAAGGCATCAGTACTTGCTAATAGAAAGTATTTACAGAGTAAGAGCGAATAAATAAAAATCTTATAGATTAGAACCAGAAAAAAAGATGAATACCAACCTCATTCAGGGATAAAATAAGGTTCTGCTGTGTCTATTGGCATCTATCCACTCCCAAGGACATACTTTCTGCTTGATGTTCTGAATGCTTTTTTTCCCATATGGAACATCGCCCCTCTCCAGAAGATCATTTTTGCCTTAAAAATGGACTTGTGTTAATCAAGGCCTCTTCTCATCATTATGTAGGCTCACATCCTTGCTTTGCTCACTGAGTTACCCACTGAGAGTTGCAAATGTGCTCTTAGAAACAAACAAATAAAAAAGGATAAAGAGGACTGATGACAATGTCTGATAGAATATTTACCCCATTATGGTCCTTTTGTAAACTCATAACAAAAGAGAAACAAACTGCCTCTGCAATGCGTCCAGACGTGCACCCACTCTAGAGAAGACCAATACACACATATTCAGGCAGAAGCTTCCCTTGGGTAATTGCAGTTTCTTGGTGACTAGACAGATCTCGGCTGCAATTACAACTCAAATTGCCATCGCCTCTCGAAGGCATGCTCATAAATTTGAACACAAGCAGTGGAATCTCAATTGGGACTCATACTGGGCACAGCCTGTTTGACCAAATGTTGGTGCTGGAATTGCGCCTGAGAGTAACAAAGCTTTGTGTAATTGGTGAAAGAGGAATGGGTGGTTCAAATGGATAATGAAAATCAGAATTAGTTAAACCTGTAAAGGTAAAAATGCATTAATATGCATCCTGGGTGATTACGCCCATTTACAACTAGAATAACAACACGCCTTCAATGACCTCTTGTGATTGGATCTCATTTCACCTGCACTATACGATAATATGCACACGCATCATTTAAGAGAGCAGATGTGTTGTTTTTAACAGGTTGAGTTGTAATTGCAGCCAAGATCTGTCTAGTCACCAAGAAACTGCAATTACCCAAGGGAAGCTTCTGCCTGCATATGTGTGTATTGGTCTTCTCTAGAGTGGGTGCACGTCTGGACGCGTTGCCGAAACAGTTTGTTTCTCTTTTGTTATGAGTTTACAAAACTCACTTTCTGTACCGAGTATGACAGACATTTAAAAAAGAAAAAGAAGAAAAT
This sequence comes from Lepidarchus adonis, assembly GCA_037576955.1. Lineage (NCBI taxonomy): Eukaryota > Metazoa > Chordata > Actinopteri > Characiformes > Lepidarchidae > Lepidarchus > Lepidarchus adonis. The sequence goes on from JBBIGC010000145.1 coordinate 21,647,481, forward strand.
CTAAACAATACAGATTGGAACTGGGTCAAAATAGCTGAACAAATCTTCCTTTCCGGTCCATCTGGCAGTCGAATGGATTGACAATCTAGTCAGCGCTACTGGCTTATTTAGCAGGGTCACATCAAGTATACAAAAATGTTTAGTTCAGCTATGTTTCAGGCAAAAGAAAATATATATATATATATACACTGCTACAAAAAATAAAGGGAACACTTCAACAACACAATGTATCTACAAATCAGACTGTCCACTTAGGAAGCAACACTGGTTGACAATCAGTTTCACATGCTGTTGTGCAAATGGAATAGACAACAGGTAGAAATGATTAGCAATTAGCAACACATCCCCAATAAAGGAGGTGGTTCTGCAGGTGGTGACCACAGAGCACTTCCCAGTTCCTCTGCTTTCTGGCTGATGATTTGGTCACTTTTGAATGCTGGCAGTGCTTTCACTTTAGTAGTAGCATGAGTCGGAGTCTAGAACCCACACAAGTGGCTCAGGTAGTGTAGTTCATCCAGGATGCACATCAATGCAAGCTGTGGCAAGAAGGTTTGCTGTGTCTGTCAGCGTAGTGTCCAGAGCATGGAGGCGCTACCAAGAGACAGGCCAGTACATCAGGAGACATGGAGGACCGCTACCTCCGCCTTTGTGCAAGGAGGAACAGGAGGAGCACTGCCAGAACCCTGCAAATGACCTCCAGCCACAAATGTGCATGTGTCTGCTCAAACGGTGAGAAACAGACTCCATGGGGGTGGTATGATGGTCCGACATCCACAGGTGGGGGTTGTGCTTACAGGACGTTTGGCATTTGCCAGAGAACACTTCACAGATAAAGGCAGGTTCACACTGAGCACATGTATCAGACATGACAGAGTCTGGAGATGCCATGGAGAACGTTCTGCTTCCTGCAACATCCTCCAGCATGACCGGTTTGGCAGTGGGTCAGTAATGGTGTGGGGTGGCATTTCTTTGGTGGCTGCACAGTCCTCCATGTGCTCTCCAGAGGAAGCCTGACTGTCATTAGGTACTGAGATGAGATCCTCAGACCCCTGTGAGACAAGGAAGATGTTAAAACAATAAATATAATCTAATTGTTGTTTTTTTCTAATTTGATCTTCAAAGACTTTAGAAACTGAGTTATAATTAAGTCTTTAGGAACGCTACTGTAGGCCAATTTTTCATTTTTTCTCTAAACATTGTCCTAAGTCACATTAGTTGGTTAAATTTTTTCTATATTTCTGGTGTATCGTATGCAAACATGACTTTGTTATGAAATGACCATGTACACGGGTTAATGAAACTTGATGACGGTTGTTTTTCAAATAGTAGATAAAAAAAATATTTTTAGAACATTATCTTCCAGAATTGTTTTTTCTGTGTCTACATTCAGCATCGTTCTTGTGTTTGTACGAAAGGCAGCTGGCCCAGATGGAATACCTGGCTGTGTGCATATAGTCTGTTCAGAGCAGTTGGCTGGGGTCTTCATAGACATTTTCAAACTGTCACTGGACCAGCTAATTGTCCTCACAAGCTTCGTGACTCTTTTCACGGTTGTTGTTCAGATGTTAGTGAAATGAATATATTAAAAAACATTAATCTGGCTGAAAACAATTATGCATTTAGAACATTATCTGCAACAATATTTCATTGTCTACAATATCTCATTCCTTTGTGCGTGTGAAAGGCAGCTGATGGAAAACCTGGATGTGTGTTGGGTCTATTAATGGCAGTTGGCCAGGGGTCTTCACAGACATTTTCAATTTGTCACTGACCCGCCACTTGTCCTCACAAGTTTCAAGTCCACCACCATTGGGCCAGTAAACATTCAGTAACTAGGCACACTCATCCCCATCATTGCAAAAAGCTTTGAAAAACTGGTCTTAGCACACCTGAAATCCTCACAGCCTACAACCATTAACCCTCACACGGCTGTGTGGTATCTTTGTGGACTTTAGGTGCGATCTACATCAATGGAACTGCTGTAGAGTGTGTTTCCAGCTTCAAATTTCTTGTTGCCCAAATTTCACCTGAACTCTTAACTGGTGGTGGTATTGCATATGCATCAGAGGAAGTGTGTGCTAATGTTCCTCCCTAGCTAGGAGGTGACATTAGACATGACTAAATTGGGAGTGGGGCATGTGAGTGACCCCTCCCATAATAAGGGGGGTCCTCAAGTTGCATTACACTCGACATATAGCTGGTTGCATCATTAGCTCCTTAAAAAAAGAATTAAAAATGCAGCATTTGTGCTCGAAGTTGTTGTGGGATTTGGTGTGTTTCATGGGGAAGTAGTACACGACGCTGGGTCAGAGACAGAGTTTGAGACGGCCGAGGCTAGTATCTGTGGGCCAGAAGATCTAGAAGCATGGAGGTAACTTAGTTCAGTGGGTTTTATACTATTTTTACACGTACCATCTCGCTGCATTCACGTTATTTTAAGTATTTTGTTTAAATGATGGATTTGACTGCTGGGACTCATTGTGAGAGCACATGCTCTGTTTTTTAAATGAGTCAAGTTAACTGTGATCTGACAGATTTGCCGCTGCTGCTTTGCTTTGCTTATTTTGTTCCTCTGCGTTCTCTGCTTATTTTGCTTTTGTTTCTTTGCTGTTTCGTCTCCATTTGTTTCTTATTGGTTTGCCTACTTATGCCTCCAACTGTGTTGCTTCCATGGGTGCTTTTGATATGCTTTGCATGATATTTTAGCAGACTATAACCTCCAGTCTGCGTTGCCTAAAATATATTCTAGTATACTATAAACTATAGCCTGTTTTGCCGCTGTAGACTTCAGCTTTATATGGGTGCTTGATATGCCTTGTCTGATATATATTTTTTAGCTTATTATAACCTCCAGTTGCTTTGCCTGATATATATTTTAGCATATTATAAACTCTAGTCTGCTGGCCTGATATATTTTAGTATATAATAACTATTATTATACTTATTATTATTATTTATTATTTATTAATTATTTATTGCCTTAGGCTTGTCTTTGGGTTACGGTATTGGCTGCCACTTGTTATTTATTAGTTTATTTATTGATGCATTTATTAGTCTGTTGTACTATCTTTACCTCCAGTAAACCATGTTCATTCTTTTATTCTTTTATAGATGTGTAGCACACATCCACTGGTCAATGGGTCAGGTCATGTTATCTGGGTCTTCACGCATGAACTTTGTAGTGCTTCACTATTTGTTGAACACTGTTGTGTGCAGTATATATGCGCGCGCGCGTGTGTGTGTGTGTGTGTGTGTGTGTGTGTGTGTGTGTGTGCCGAGGTTGTGACTGTGGAGTGAGGCACACACACACACCAAGTGAGTTACCAAGTGATATCGGACATTATCACAATGAACGTTTGCAAAGCCAGTCTGTCTGCTTATGATTTTTTTTTAAGTATAAAGTTGTTTTATGTGAAACCCAAATTGTGAATAAAAATGTCTTGCTTCACCTGGAACCTTCTGTCTCATACTGACCTGTGTATCTGAGTGTGGGGAGCTCTCCTGTGTTAAATGGGGCGCTAGAGCTAACAGCAGTTTAACATATCTTGTGGTGTGAGGCCACAGGTGGCGTAGCCGTTCATCTCAGCCAGGAGCCTTAGATGCACTGAGTATCTGACGGGGGTCACATTTATACAGTGAGATAGACTGGTGTAAGTAATGTGCATAATTTATCTTTCCTGTGTTTGTTTGACGACCGTGGTCGGACGCCTGGGGAAACCGCTAATTTGGCTTCAGGGCTAAATGGTACCTCAGTCAGGGTAACTCCTAACTTTGAGTCGATGCACTTCCATTAAACTAGCCATCTCAAAGAACTCGCATAGAGCGCATATGTCGTTTGGCACATATGACTTTATTATTTCCATTCTTTACAGAACAGTTTCTGCTCCCTTTTCCCATTCTCCAGTTGCTCTAGTGTTGTGCTGCTAACCCAGGCACTTCCTGCTAACAGACTACAACTCCCACCAAGCAATGCTTTCTCCTCCTTTTTTTTGCCTCCATTACTCACCCGTTTTTCGCTCCTCATACCACACATTACATAATGCATGGCTCCCCATGAAACACACCACACCCCACAACACGCGTTCCTGCATGATGCTGGTAAAAAAGCACAGTGCTGTTCAATAAAGCCACACAGCATCTTTACAAACATTATTATTCCTTATTATTACACCTTCCCATTTACGTCCAAAATCAACTAACGTCGCCTATGAGGAACAGAATCCCGACGTAACTTGAGGACCCCCTGCAATTTGAGCTGCAGTCTGAATGTGTGAATACAAAATTTGTACAGTGAATCAAACAGTAAGAGCAACATGGAGCTAATTTTACTGTTTATAATGACAGAAAGTACAGATTTATTTTACAAGCTAATCCAAAATGTGCATCAGCATTGTGGTCAAAGAGGTCCAACACTCAAAACCATATCTGGTCATCATTGGCCTTATTTTCGGAAAGGATAGGATGAGGAAGCTCAATACCAGACAAGTAAAGCATCTACAGTGGGAACTGTTCACCAGGTGGGTGGACCAACAAGGTAAAGTGAACTGTGAGTACATAACAGAATGACCCCAGGTCACCAGTAATCAGGCTGGCCCCAGGAGTACGGTACTTAGCCACAGTCCAGATTAGACTTATTTGTTGGTGTTTGTAACACTCTTCTTCTAAACTCGAGCTGAGTATCTGAAGAAACTTCTGGAAACAGCTAGAACTCAGTGCAGAGATAAATAGAGAGATGTCACATTCTCATCTCCTCCACCAGAACAATGTAAAGCTAATCTTATTGGTCACGCTCTCATAACACTTTTCACATGCTCTGCATCTCTCACTTGGAGTCTGAGAGCAAAGGAGGCTGGAGCATGAAGTGAATCACAGTCAAGTGTGTGTTCCTGACAATTCAGTGGGGTTTAAAAACAAATGTCTGTCTGGACTGAGGAGAAAATTACCCTTGAGACTGAGTTTGGCTCACACCACATGCATATCTGGACACACTTTCACAGAACTTGATGATCAATTACCATGTTTAAACATTTCAAGCAAACCTACAATAATACATTACATACTTGAGACTGGCACTTAGGATCTGTGGATTATCTTAATTATGCGAGCAGGTGAATAAATGAAACAGTAGTTTAATTCTTGGTTGGCATTGACCACTAAAGGCCACATATTCAATTATGCAAGCTCTAGATGTGGACATACACTAATCAGCCATAACATCTAACACTGCCCTGAGGATCTACCACTCTGGAAAGTTCAGATCCAACACACATGGTTGTTGTCTTCACCCAAGAACTCTGAGGGCCTTCATGATCTGGATCAGTTGTTTTAGATTGGGGTTGAAGTCTGCAAGGTGGTAGATCTCCAGGACCAGGAGTTGGTTAGGATCTTACACTACCGGCCTAATATTGAGTACCACCAAAACACCTCAGACCTGTCTAGACATGACCTCCACAAGACCTCTGAAGGTTTCTGTTCATCAGATCTTCTGAATCTTTAAAGGTATTAATCGTAAAGTTTTCAGTTCCAATCCCTGCTTCTCTGAGAAGACTTTAGACTAGCTGTGAGGATTAGATTACTGATGATCAGTTCAGATCAAAAATGCTTCTCTAGCTCATCTCAATGATACTGCATGGAGCTCCATCACTTTTGCAGCTGCTCTACTCCAGCCCAGTGCTGGGGGCTTCACGGCTTCATTGTCAAAGATAAAATTGGATGTCAGGAATTTAAATTAGCATGTGATATAAATAGTCATGACATCAAACATCTGTCAGGACAATTACCGGTAATGGTTACGTGACGCTGTTATGACATAATCTGTCATGACAACACATGACAGTAGATGACATCTGTCATGACAAGGTTATATACCAGGGTTCAAGTAAAGTCCCTTGGTGTTAATACTGCGTTATTTTTAAACTAAATTATCTGTTAATCTGGAACTTTTAATTGTGAAAAAATCTGTTTTTTTATTAGTTTCACTTACCTTCCATCTACACAGCACTGTGCACACTTGTGCTGGGGATGATCTACCACTCATGCACCATGGTGGTTGTGTGGAGGTCCAGGCCTTTGATGAATAAGGAAGAAAATTACTCTGTGACTTGGTTTTAAGGTTTGCTTTCATTTTGTTTTACCACATGTTTGTTTATGTCTCAGCTCTAGCTTAGCCTTGCCTCTTTGTCAGTGTCTGCACCTGTCCCTAATTCTTTGACTCAGCCCATGGTTGGCCATGGAATCTTATGGTTGGCCATGTGTTTGTAATATCTGTTTCTTGTTGTCAACTTACTTTGTGTTCCTGTTCCTGCCATATGAGTTACATTAGCTTGTACCGTATTTCCCCAAAGATACACAGCGGCTTATGCATTAGTTTTATAAACCTGCTATTGGGTGCAGTTTGCTTAAATGAGCCGGCATCTAAATCATGAAAACACATTTGCTAAAGGTAAAATTCAGTGCACAAAAAGATGACATTAAATTAATTGAAATGTACTGTTTACTGCAGCGACAAACAGTTTGAAAAGCAACGCAAAGCAAAGACAGTGATGATGTTTTGTCACTTATTTGGCGCTGATGGGTGTTGTGCTGAAATCGTCCCAAACAACGTACTACATTCTCTCAGCATGTGCAGATCTGTATATTGCATGAATGTGTCTTCGTGTGCAACACACACATTATATTGCACAGGTTTTTGCTTATAAAATGTTGATTTTCTCTTTTATTACTACTGTTAATGTACATGTGTGTGTTTATTAAGCACTGAACGCAGCAATATGTTTAAACAAAGCAGATTTACTCAAATATCATGGCAGAAATGAACAATTACTCATATTGAACTACAGTATTATAACTTTGGTAAAATTTTATAAAAACACAAAGGTATAAAATGAAAGCCCAGAGCCTGTGCTCGTGAAAGGGGGTAGGAATTGGGCACAAAACCTGAATCGCGTAGTTCTTTCAATTTAATTACGTTATAATGTCACTACCGGTCTAGAGTTGCAAGTTAGACATTTTTTAACTTTAGGTGGTAAATTCAGTAACACCACAGCTAATAACACAGAATGGTTTTATCTTTAGTTTTAAAACATAAATGAGAATTTTCTGGGGCTTCTAGAATGGGGAGGCCTATAATGTGAGGTGGCCTATCATTGAGGAAATATGATATTAATGCGCTAGTTTATCCTCAGTGTTTAAACATGGTCTTGCTCTTGCACTTACGTCCAACAACCAAAACACTTCCAAAAAGTGTACCTAATGAAGTGGGTCATTGATAAATGGGCTCCTAGACGCACTTTACTCAGGTTGACCTGAGGTAAGTACAAATGCATCCCAATGCCATTACATCATGAAACGTTCTTGTTTAAAACATATAATCATCATACAATATAGTCTGTGGATGGCAGTATACACGCAGAGCAAACAAAACACCTTGTGTATTTGCTGAAAGGACACCAGACCACTGTGTCCACATTTCGCAATCACCACTTGCTCATGTATGAGCAGCAGGAGGGCCTGAAGTCATTTGGCTGGAACTCAGTGTTGCTTCCCTGCAGTGATGAGGTCCCAGCTGTGTTCATACAGCGGCTGGACATCGGCTAATGAAGTCTGGAATGAGCCATAGCTGCTTCAGATGCCATGACTGAAGCCCTGAGCTTGGCTGCTGTTTGAGGCACATGGTTAATCACCATCAAATTCATGTCATTCTTCCATCATTTACATTTCTGAATGCTCTTATGGCTCACGGAAGTGCTTTATGGTCTGATTGCAAAGTGTTTCCTTAAACTAGTAGCAATAGGACAAAGTCCCCCAAGCTATGAGATGCCCTCAAGGTGTAGGACGGACAGAAAGTGGACAGAAGATATACAGAAACACCAGGAACAGGAAGAATAGTTGAACTCATAATTAAGGTTCTTTAAAAAGCTAATGAAAAAAACAATAAGGGTTTCAATTGTGGCAGATTTTGGATAGGTTATTAACTTTTATAATACCACAAGAACTACAATATTGATGCACAATTAATCTGATGTTAAGACTTAACTAATAATTACATAATTCATTTTCCAAACTGCTTATCTATTTGGAGTCATACGGAAGCTGGAGCTGATCCCAGATGACAATAGGCCCAAGGCAGGGTTCACTGTAGACAGGATACTGACCAATGAGCAAGACAGAGATAGATAAGCATTCACACACACACACACAACTATGGGTTTTGAGTTGCCAGTCAACCTAAAGCGCAAACAATGGAACTTCAATGGAACAGGAACCATGCGAGAACCACACTCCACAAAGAAAGGAACCAGGACATTCTTGCAGTAAGGCGACAGTACTAACCACTGCACCACCTTAATTACATTATGCTCACTAATACTCAGTGCATAAGGAAATGTGCATTAGTGACTAACATCTCTTAAATAAGGTTAAACATTTTCAACATCTTGTTAACTCATGCTGCATTAATATCAAATTTAATATATGAATTAATGTCGCATAATGATGTGGGTACATTCTTTCTCAGCAGTGGGATTTTTCACTGCTTGTTTGTTTTTGACATTATTCAAAGGATCTTAATATGTTAACTCTGGTATTAATGAACAGAATTAATTAAAAAAGATGATAATGTTAAATATTATTAATGGCTATTAATGTGGAAACTGTTTGTCATTCATGTATAATTTTCATTATTTCCTTTTGCACTGAGAATTAGATTCTATACTGATTATATATTATATGTAGTTTTGTTTATAGTTTTTGTTTATACAATATTAGATAAGGTTTTATATTCTTTATATTTCTTTATATTCTTTATATTTCTTGAGTAGTTTAAAATATTTTTGCTCTATTTATTGTTAAGTTTTTTAATGTCTTAAATTGCTTCTTGTTTTGTAATCTGTGGTCAGGGCGGTCGCCAACGCATTTCACTACACATCATACTGTGTATGATTGTGTATGTGACAAATAAAATTTGAATTTGAATTTGAATTATAAATCATGATGTGATTAATAGATCATATCTGCTTAAATGCGCACCCATATTGTAACTGGTATGTTCCTGAATCAACTATAGAAAGACTGAGGTGGTCATTTTGATGCTTTTGGATGATCCCTTTTACCTTAAAAAGTCCAAAGTAGCCGTTAAGCATAATGAACCATGTACAGTCAGCATTTCATCTCTTGAAACTTTTTTCCCCCATTATTTCAGTTGTTTCAGTGAATTGGAATATGTTAGCAGAACATTATGTTATGGTCCACAACTAAATATAATGGCAGCAACACACTGGAACAAATCAGACAATTTAGGCTATGGCAAACAAGCTCTTCCAGGTTTATTTAGCTGTGAATGTCTGAGCATGTCATTTCTACCTGGAGAAGAGTTTTGAGTCTTTCCGAGGCAGAAATAATTGCTGAAATGAAGATGTTCATAACATCCTGTTTTCAGAAGCCATTCAAGAATCCAGTATTTTGCACTTTCCTGTCAAACAAATCAAAACGTATGGGTGAGTGATTTTATTTCAGCATAGTTTAGACAGTGTTCAACAGATGAACATCATCTTGTGTTGTTTTTCTACCGTAATTACACATTATTTCTGGTTTTTCACCAAAAAGACAATGCCATCAGCAGGAGGTACTGTAAACAAATCATGTATGTCTGCTTTCAATTAAATTTTTGCAAACAAATCTTGTATGTCTGCTTTCAATTAACTTTTTGTTCAAAGTTTCCTGCATATATTTTGCTGCTGTAGTTCCTGCCACTGTATTTGAGGCATTGACCTTGATGATTGCTGCCTCATTAGTGGATTTGTAGTGGATTAACTAGTCAATCCTTTACTATACCATGTTTGAGGTTTGATACCCAGATTCTAATTTTAAACTACAAATGCTCTGTTGGAGGAAAGAAACTCCTCTCGCACCAAAAACATGGATTGCCAGTGAGAATGTATTGTCCTTGTCTCCACCATCAATCGTTCAGATGTGAAAAGCAGCTTGTCTAAACTCTGAGGAAAGGACACTGAAGAGAGACACCAGCTTTTAAAGCCTCCTGGAAAAAACACATGACTTTTATGCTCATGCAGTAGCATGAGATATCAGCTAAAGCTAAGATAACAGCTTTGAGTGACGTTAACAAACAGCTAACAGGGGGGACTTTGTAGCCTAAACAATCTACTTCTCAAGGCCAGAGGCAAGTCTGGCATTTGTTGCTGGGATGTAACAGCCCAAATGTGGATAGAACCAGATGGAGAGATGACTTCATTTTGCTGACGCAACTTTGTGCTTTACTGCATATGGTGCAGATGGTAAGGTAAAGGGGGAGGGGTAGTAATTTAGATGCAGGTTGGATAACAATGCTGCATAGAAGTAGATTTCCCGGGACTAGGTTAGTGACCTCTCTCTGAAAGCCTCAAGATGTCTACAAGTGGTCCGGAATACAGCAGCACGTCTAGTCGTCCATATACCAAAGTTATCACATTCCAAAACGGTAATACTTGCGTTCAAAGCCAAAATGGCCGTGTCTGCAGCTTGTCATCCTCATCCTGGTCTGGATCTGACTGCAGTTTGGCACATTGGAGAGACGTCCTGTTCACGGATGAGTCCCGGTTTTCACTGTTCAGGGCAGATGGCAGACAGCGTGTGTGGTGCAGTGTGAGTGGTGGAGTTAACGTTGTGGATGGAGGGGCCCATGGTGGCAGTGGGGTTATGGTATGGGCAGGTGTATGTTATGGACAATGAACACAGGTGGGTTTTATTAATGGCATTTTGAATGAACAGATACCATGTAGATCCTGAGGCCCATTGTTGTGCCGTTCATCCACGACCATTATCATGTTGCAGCATGATAATGCACGGCTCCATATTGCAAGAATCTGTACACAGACAAGTTTTTCATGGCCAGCAAACTTACTGGACATGTCCCCCATTGAGCATGTTTGGGACACTCTGGATCAGTGTATACAACAGAGTGTTCTAGTTCCTGCCAATATTCAGCAGCTTCACACAGATACTGAAGAGGAGTGGACTGACATTCAACAGGCCATAATCAACAACCTGATCATGTGATGGAGATGCGTTGCACTGTGTGAGGAAAATGGTGACCACAAAAAGATACTGACTGGTTGACTGGCTCTTAACTAAAGCTTAGGTTTGCTTGAGTGAGGGCCAGGTTTTCTCTGTAGACTAGAGAGCACTCTATGCTTTCCTCTGAGTAAGAGCAACTGCTGAATGCTGTAAATGTAAATTTAAATGTAAATGGTTAAGCCTCCAGTTTTTTCCCCCATCTCACACCTCAAACCAAACTAGAAATATAATGTACTGTAGTCTAGTGTCTTCTACATTTGGTGGCTTAGCAGTAAGGTTAACGCCTTTAGACTCATGCATTGTGAGATTCCATTTACAGTTTTTTTGCATTTATTAATTTGGATAATGCTTTTGTCCAGAGTGACTTCCACCTATGGGAACAATCAAGAAATTTGTTTACACATGACAGTACTGATGTGAGAGCTACAAAGAAGTTCAACACATTCCTCTTAAATACATTAAATACAGTTCTACAACATGAACTATAAGTGTTGCATTGCTATCTGGGAGTGCTAGAAAGTTTCGAACACATTTCTCTTCATCATTAAATACTACAAAATAAGCTATAAGTGGTTAATTATTATTTGGGAACATTCTCTAGGCAATATTTAGGTAGAGATAGATTGTATGTCTGCTGGGCTTAGATGCTGAGGTAGGCATGGAAAAGTTGAGTCTTCAGGTGCTTCTTGAAGGTAGAGAGAAACTGTTGTGATGTAGCTGTGGGAACTAACATAGGAGAAGAATCTGGAGTGGTCTTTAATTCCACTTGCAGATGAAATTGCCAAGAGCTGCTTGCTTATTCATCGCGTGACCTGGTGGGCGTGTAGGTCTGGATCAGTGTTCCCATATAGCTGGGAGCAGATCCATTGATGATCCTGTGGGTGAACATCAAGGACTTGAATTTGATGGTTTTGCGATGGGAGGCTAATGTAATGAGCCAAGCAGCTGTGCTACATGAGTGCTAATCTTCAACCAGCCAAACTGCTGCATTTAGAATCCTTTGCAATGGCTTGATTATGGCTTAAAGAAGTGGGATTATGACCAAAAGCTTGTTGGTTTGACGCCTCGAACTAGAAGATGCCCTTGTCTATAATGTAAATGTCCACTATCCTGGCACCAGCCCTGTGGCTGCCCACTGTTCTGGGTGGGATAGAAACTCACAGCTCTTAGTTTGAGTCCAGATTAGTAAAAATCGGTGAACAAAGTTCCCCTTGGGGGTTAATAGAATGGACATAAAACTGCCATATTCTTTTCATCTCCAGCATTAATTCAGACATCCAGTCAAAGCTGCAGTCTTTCACAGAGCCCAACTAGTCAACATAGTTCAGCCTTCACCATGTCTGCTGCCACTGTCCAACCAACTGGCTTTGATATGGTTTCTGAACATGGTGAAACCTAATTAATCCAGCTCTGTGTGCTTCTTTTCGCCAGCTAATGTGTGAGCATGCAGTGAACTCCTACTGCTTTCCTCACTGAGACAAGCAGATCATTTTCATACATGCAAATAAATTCCCTCCGAGTAATCACATTCAAATGTTCTCTTAAGGGCCTCCACTCTTTGCCTTCGCTAATCTCTTTAAGTCATTTTTTCAGTCCCATCCTCCTTTTAGGTGTTCATTTTGCCATGGTTTTATGTTTGCTGTCCATTTAGTCTTGCATTACAGCTGCAACGCTAGTGTAGCAGTGTGATCTACATGTAACCACATCCTGCCTTGTTGCATTGTGTTGCTAAATAATAGACTAGTGTATGTGGTTTCTAGTACTGTACTGTAAGAGGCCTGGGCCCAGGGGCAGTGGTGGGGGGTTGGGGATTTCCCAGCTATAGAGCAGCCAGGCCAGTCCAGAGCAACTGGAAGGAACCCACAGCAGTCAGCAAAGACAACAGCGCTAACCAGGCTCAGATCCAGGTGGAAATAGTCAGCACTAATTGCCTCTGATGGAAACGAGCAGTAGCCACTGCTCAGCCTGCAGAGCAATATACCCCCAGGGAAGGGCATCTTCCTGATGGCCAGCAAGGGGAACCACAGCTGCTTAAGCTCTGCAATGAAAATGGACAAAAATGGTCTTCTAAGCCTGGATTTGATCCATTTTAATACACAATTTTTTCCTACATGGTCAGAATCCACATTAGCAAGTTCACTTGATAACTTGGCATAGTTTGTTCAATGCTGTTGACTTCCATTATCAGCTGACATAAGTCATTACTTGTTTGCCATGTTACCTTGTAGCTCTAGAACAAATTGGATAATCACACGATGCAATAATCGATACACAGAATGCAAAATTAATATTTAAATGAATAAACATTCGCCACCATTTTGACTCATTGGCACTACTTCTACTCTCCTCTGGGTGGCGCTGCTTGATTGAGTGCAGAAGACTTGGGTGAAATCTGAAGAAGATTTCCAACAGATTGTCTGCAGAAGACTTGGATTAAAGTTTTCAACAGATTGTGTGCACTTCTTTCAATGCGATTGGATGACCCTACCAGCAAATGGTCAATGTGAGTAAACACTCATTGCTGGAGAGCTTCTTTAAAAACAAGATAAGTGACCCAAATGTGCAGAATTGAGCGTCCAGCATCTAACATTTGCAGAACTGCCATCAACAATATATTAGATCAGAGAAGAAGTGTATTGTTCCATAATTTTTAGACATGGTTTAAACTACTGCACTGTAGCGGAAGGCGTGTTTCATGCAGAGCAATGCACTGTGTAGTGTTCGTTTGTTCGCGTATGTAGTGTTATATTATATCTGTCCTCTTTGCGCCACCAAAACAGTGGCGTACTTTCTATTAGAGTGGTTGGCTTTAATGTTATGGCTGTTCATTTTCATTTGATTGAAGGAGAAATTATTCATTTTTGCTCATCTTTGCCATTTACGACACATATTTTCAAGAAAAAGCAAAGGTTATTTAGGCTGTACAGAAAGTGAAAGTGAATAATTGTCATTGTGAACATACCCCATCACACTCGCACACATGCAGCAGTGGGCAGCCATCAACAGCACCCAGGGAGCAGTGAGGGGGGTCAGTACTTTGCTCAAGGGAACCTCAGTGGTGCCTGTGCTGGGACTTGAACCTGCAACCTTCAGATTTCAGAGGAAAAGTCCTAATCACTAGGCCACCACTGTCCCCACGGAAAGTGAACGGAAAAAATGCAGGGACGATGCCTTGCAGGGACATTCTGGCAGCTGAGCCAGGGCTCAAACTTTTGCACCGCTGTGCCACATACTACTACTACTACTACTACTACTACTACTACTAATAATAATAATAATAAAAAACTATAATTATTTTTATTATTATTATTTGTTGTATATTATTATTATTATTTGTTGTATATTATTATTATTATTATTATTATTATTATTATTATTGTTGTTGTTGTTGTTGTTATTGTTGTTGTTGTTGTCGTCGTCATCATTATCAACAACAGCATAATAATAATAACAAATAATAACAACAACAACAACAACAACAACAACAACAACAACAACAATAATAATAATAATAATAATAATAATAATAA
>JBBIGC010000145.1:21662180-21677484 GCA_037576955.1 Lepidarchus adonis
TAGATGGATAGATGGATAGATAGATAGATAGATAGATAGATAGATAGATAGATAGATAGATAGATAGATAGATAGATGATAGAGTTGGCACCTAAGTTGGCAATGAGTGCCAGAGAAAAGAGAGAGAGTCGCGACAACCCCGTTTACTCCAGTGAACTTTTTTTTCCAGCAATGGCGGATCCCTTAGGCTTCCAATAGTTCCCGGAAGTTAGCAGCAAACGCTAGCAGTGCGGCAGAGCTGCTGCAGAAGAGATGGATTGTGAAGTTTATATATATACAGCACATCCAGATTAAATGAAGAGCATTAAATCTGTGTTAGTGGCTTAGCCGAGGCTGGGTGAGTAGATTTAGGTAACGTTAGCAGCATTTGTTAGCACAAACAGCACATTGATTTTTCTCTTAATGCAGTTTTATTTAAAGTTGTGGAAGAAGAGAAAAGGGTTTCTGTCTTCTGTGAGGTTAAATACAACTTAATATAACACTATTGGCTAGGATTGGTATTAAAGTGGTATTAAACACACACACTCACACACACACTCACACACACACACACACACACACACACATTAGCTAACCCTTGATGTAAGTGTCCTTCTTTCTCTGCCATCGGATTTCCACTCTGGAAACCCATTACAATATTATTTAATGTATTCATTGACTACTTATTACTAGAAATCGCAGGTCTATCACTTTATTCACTTAAATTGCCCAGCATGAACTTCCTGGAACTATTGAAGGCCTACATGAGACACGTGATGATGGGGCAGAGCATCAGGGGCAATCAGCGCTAATGCATTCCACCTGGAAGTGAGCATTTGGCCTATGGCGTATGGCAACTCGCATTACACCTCGTTTGGTATAGGGTCTGCACACCTGTATTCTTCTGAGAACGCACCTACATTTAGCCTTGACTCAGCCAGACACACCACCACTAGGCCGAACGTGTTTACATTCGCTCTGGTACTTCTGGTCCCATCTGCTAACTCCATGCCGGCAGCATGTAACAATTATATGGAGCAGATAGAATTGCTATACATTAGACAATATAATGTATTTCAAGGTGTGTTATTGTATAAGTCATGTAAAGATCATATCATGTTAACACCGAAAGCTATTCACTGCAAATTTTTGTTGTTGAAAATATTTATTTAAATTCCTTAATAACACAACCAATTCTAGACATTAATTTCATTTTCACAATCCTATATCTTAATTTAATCGCTTGTGTATATACAAACAAAAACGAACCAGAATGTGAAGCTATTGTTACTTTTGCATCAAATTTTCTTCTGTGTATATAAGTGTTTTCACAAGACGTGAGACAAAATAAAAATTGAATTAACTTCGTAATTGTGCCACATAAACCGGTGGAAGCTCTGAATAGTGGCTCTTTCATGAAGAGGTCTGGGGCGGATCTGGAGGTAAACACGCATGAGATCATTTATAAGGATTCTTGCATCTGAAACCAAGAGGGTCAAGAGACTCACTTTTGTTGTTGAAGGTCTTTAACTGTGGGCTGGTCTCCCAGACAGGGATTAAGCCTAGTCATGGATTTTATGATCTTGCCTGTGGAAAATCAGCTTGTCCAAGAGTAGGCTTAGTTCCTGTCTGGGAAGCTGGGTTTATGTCTTTTAAGTTAATCCCATACTCTAAAAAAAAAAAAAAATCTGTATATTGAAACTGGTGGATGCAACTCTTGGTGAGGAGATGGGCAGTCAAGTTCGTTTGGCTTGACAATGAAATATAATTAGTAATTGTAAAGATTCCTGTCTTGCCTCTGGTGTTAGTAGGCATGTGTGATGTTTTTCCATGATTTCAGTAATCACAGTAATAATCATCGACTAATATTGATTTACTATTAGTAAATCTACTATTACTATTACTATTATTCATATTCAGTCAAAATCCCATTTCTTCTGCGCAAGAATTATTAACTGACATACTTTTTTAGCTCCAATTCTTTCATTTTTGTAAATTTTGTTTTCATATTTTAAACCACAGTTCTGAAGTCTGAATTTAATTCTCGCTGCAGAGCATCCTGGGGTTTCATGCAAATAATGGGGGCGTGATTTTACACTGTTTTAGGCTGATTTAACCCCAAATCTTTGATTGGAAGGAACACAGTTTAAAATAACACAGGCAACAACTAAATGAGCTGGATTACAGTAGTATGGCAGTAATAGTATTTACTCATATAATCAGGTGTAATAACATATGATACGGTTCTGTAATTATCAATTAACTCATAGGTGTAAAACACATAAAACATATGGCTGTAATTCAGCAGAAAAAACAAACACATGTATTTTATGTTTTTCCTCAAATAAGTTGCTTCGTTCCCCAGTAAAGTGTTGGGACAGTGGCATTATTGCGGTTCACTCTATATACTGCTGGACAACATTCCATGATCTTTTAAGGGCACCAAAGAGTATTTGCATAATTCTGTTTAAAGCCGTTGCTTATCAGTCACATGTACATTCATTGGAATTTACTATGTGTGCACAGTGAATGTCTTAATGGTTGGCCTTGCTTTAGCTCTTTATGACTAATGCTGGTGTTTTGCAACACGAGGAGTGAAGGACTGAGGCTGGATCAACAAAAGAAGCTGGAAGTCACATGAAGTAAAGCTGGTCATCTTGGTTTGCCTAGATGGGCATGTCCTGTTGTACTGGAGTTTTTTGGCAATAGTGTAAGTCAAAAATGATAAAATTCATTTGCTAAATAGGCCTCTAGGATTATGACCCTCATACCATCTAGTGAATAAAGACAATGCAAAAATCTATCCGTTCACTTGCCAATATCTTTTAAAGTAAGTTTGCATTGTAAAAAATGGCATGTTGCCTTACTACCACATTCTTTGTACGCACATCAAATTTTTTGCAATTTGTTTCCATACTGGGGTCTGCAACTGGCACACTCTAGCAATATAAAATTATACCACCTCTGTGTCTACATCTTACTTAAAAAAGGATGTATAGACATTTGTTAAACGAATCTATGTTATGGCAACATTTTGGTTTATAGTTGGTATATATATATATTGTTTTTTTATTATTATTTATTTATTATTTATTTATTTTCTAATCTCATTTAAAAAGATGTTAAAGTATAGACCCATAATGTTATCAGTTTTTTGCAATCAATTTATAGACATTAAGCTGCAAAAACAGCTTGATTTCAATGTATGCCATGAAAACCATCACCTTCCTTCCTTCCATCCATCCATCCTTCAGTTCAGATTGGTTGTCCTCTGCGTTCCACCATAGTTGGATGACCGCTCAAAGACACCTGCTCTAAATGACCTTTTAATTAGTAGGTTGAGTGACTACACCCACCTAGACCACACGTGGACACTATGACGTTTACAACTACAACTACAACTACAGGGTCTTTCCTAGACCCCTACAGCAACAGCATTATATAAAATTAGAATAACATAAGAATCCATTTGTTTTATTCTTTTGCTCTGACACTTGATAACTTTGGCTTCTAGCAGTTAATGGTTAAGAGCCGTTTCCCTTATGCACTTGCCCTATAGCAGCAAAGCTATTTGCATTAATAAGAAAAACATGACCAAACTCTAGCAAAAGTTTGATAAATAAAATTGAACCAAGCCAAACGTATCTGAACCAAGGCCAAAGACAAATGTAAGGCGATCCGGCTGTATTCTAGGATAGCCCAAGAGAGCCAGAGACTCCTAGAGATAAAGACCAATATCATATCTTGGCTATGGATAACTATAAACCCATAGGATTGGTGATTAAGCGATTGTGTGGCAAACAAACAACTCACTGAGCTCTATCTGCTGATGGGATTCTAAAGCCATTAAAAACACTGGCACACACATATTATTATTGATTTTTATCATAAGTTACAGTCCATTGAATGTGCTGAGCTGTTTTTGCACAAGGCCTTATCTTTCAAGAATAAAGGAACCTTTAGCAGAGAACCTTCTACAACCTTCTACAGTTCAAGAACATTCATCCGAATTTAGTCAGGTGATGAACTCTAATCCTCTAACGTCTATACCGACCTCAAGCGATTCGTCATCAAGGGTTTTGTACTAAAAGCAAATGTAATTTAAACCAGCCATAACATTAACACCACTGTCAGGTAACATTGATTATCTATGCATTTCATTACAATAGCACCTGTCAGGGGAATGGAATATATTAGGAACAGTCAGTTGTTAGAGCTTAAGGATCTGAGCCACTTTGCCAAGTGATGGCTAGAACATCTCCATAAAGGCAGGTCTTGTGGAACGTTTCAGGTCTGCTGTACCTACCAAAGGTGATCAGACAAAGGACAAATGGTGAACTGGCAACAGGACCATGGGCACCCAAGACTCATTGATACATGGTCTGATTTCATCCCAGAAAGGACACAAAATGTAAATGCTGGCTTGGTAGGAAGGGGTCTGGACTCACGGTGCAAGTTTTGACTACATAATATTGGGCAGGTGGTTTTAATGTTATGGCTGATTGGTGTATAGAATCATACTGAAAACAAATTCTTACATAAAATGTGTACCTACATTATGGATTATTATATTTGCTTCTATTGTCAATTTATAAGTGCATGATACTGGATGAGAATGCTCTCTGGTTTGCCCGGTTGTACCAACGCGCCACCCAAAGCGCACCAAAAGCTTTTATGGTAATTAAAGTAGGCGTGGGTACAGGAAGACTTTTCTGGCTTTTTCTATTCAACTGAAAGAGACTATTTGTCATTGTGAACACATCACATCACAAAAGGGTACCAACTGAAATTGAACCCATCCACACATGAGGCAGCAGGCAGCTATGAACATCACCAGGAGTTGGGCCATCCTTGCCAAGGCAATTTCCTGACCATCCAAGACCAATCTAACAATATACATTGTCTTGACTTCAGGATTTTTATAGAATTTTGGGGAAAGTTATGCGAAAAACATTTAATAATTTAAGGCATGGACCTCAAGCATTAACTTTATGATACAACCTTTTGGAATGTCCTGCTTTTCTGAATTAATTTGTCAAAACATGTGAGCTGATCTTCACTCAAGGTTATTGATAAATGTGCCTAAAATAACAACACAAAAAAACTCTTATTGCTCCTCCTTGGCAGCAGAGGAATCTTAGCCCATTCTTTCAGCCAGAACTGATTTAACTAATGTGTATTTCTCTCATAAATTCATTCCATAACTTCTCTACTGGGTTGAGGTCTGGATTTTGTTTTTCTGAAGCCATTCTGTTGTGGACTTGCTCTGGTGTTTTGGGTCATTGTCTTGTTGCATCACCCAACTTCTACAGAGTTTCTGCTGACACAGACATTCTCACATTATCCTGAAGAATTTTTGATACAATTGGATATTCATTTTCCCCTCAAGGATTACAAGCTACCCCTGATGCAGTAAAGCAAGGCTTAAAATCATTCTTTTTTTCTTCACCACAATTTATGTTTGGGATGAGGATTTCATGATGATATGCAGAGCAGTTTTTACAAAAGATGTAGTGCTGTGTGTTGTATTTAGTAAGCAATGGCTTCCTAAGTGGTGTCCTGCCATAGACACCCTACTTGTTCAATGTTTTGTGTATTGTAGACTCATATGCCTTCAAATATTTGGCTGTCACTTTGGGTTGTTCCTTTACCTCATTGATGAGAATTCATTGATGAGGTCATTTTGACAAGCCACAGTCCCAAAGTGTTTCCATTTGTAGATTTGGTAGACTGGTGAATTTCTAGTGTTTGAAATCAATTTGCAACCCTTACTAACTTCATGTAACTTCATCTGAAAGCTCTTTTTGACTGAAGCATGGCTCACATTAGCGGATTCTTCTTGTGCTGAAAAAAACCTCAAAATGTTTGAGTGGTTTTTATCAGTCAAAGTATTTCTGGTCCACACCTCCAAACTAATTTTCTCAACAAGCCTCCAGGTATGCTAACACCTCACTCCAGTCAACTTTGAGGTAATTAGCTCAAGGGTGTACATACCTTTTCTACTATGAGTTGTTTATGGTTGTTTGTAGACATACAAAGATCTGATTACTTTTATATGCACATTATGTTTGTCAATACCCTTGACTTAGCTCAGTTCACATTTTAGGACAAATTCATGGAGAAAAATATGAAATTCCAAAATGGTTCACATATTTTTTCTTGGCACTGTACCTTATTTCTCTGGATGTGCAGCAAAGAGAAGCTTTACAAAAATGACTCATCTTCACTTGTCCCAAGTCCAGTTTGAGCTCTATATCTACAGTCTATGTGACTACTGAGCTGCCATATGTGCTTTAAATATCTTACCCCTGGGATCTTCAACCTGACAAAGGCTGGAGGTTGAGATCTCAGTGGAAAAACACTTCAGAAGCAAAAGTATCTGCTCTCATCATTCATTCATTCATTTTGTAAAATGCTTATCCTAACCAGGGTCATGGGAGGTTCTGAACTCATAAGTGGATAAAGTGGAGCCAGATCGACAGCCTAATGCAAGCAAACACATTCACATGAACAACCACACCTAGTGGCTTCATTGAGACTGTGGGAGGAATCCAGAGAATCCAATAAGACATACCGTAGAAGAAAAAGGATCATGGCTAGCCAATGAACCCACAACCTTCTTGCTCTGAGGTGGCACCCATATGTGTGCTTACTAAAAAAGCTAAACCAAGAAAGGACAACACCAGCAGCTCAACACTGAAGATCCATCTTTATTGAAAAAACAAAATATTTTTAAAAAAATAAAATGAAAAGAAATATCCACTATTTCGTTTGGAAGGGGGATTCATGAAACATCAGTAAACAAGAATGATCAAAAAGGGAGTGTTTCATTCTTGAAATTGAATCTGATTTATGCATTAAGACAATGGGAATACATTTCTGGGGTCTGCTTCACAGAATTGGAGTTTTTGATTTGATTTGCATGGGATTTAGACACTTTACTTTTTGTTTTTGACTTTTAGAGACAAAATGCTGAAAATATCTTCAAAATACTTCCTCATCTGTCGCATACATTTAATTTAATGACAGTAACATGTGCTGTCGTGTATAGTCAACCCCCTGCGAAGCCACGATAGGCTGCTTTTCTTGGCATCTTACTTTTTGATCTTTTCTTTATTTCTTCTTTTTTCCAACCTCACCTCAGCGGCTCTTGTCGTTCGGCTCCAACGACCTTGATTTATTCTGACATGATCAAACCATTCAACCTTGATATGAACTGCCAACAGCCCAGATGTTCTGTGGGAAAATAAACCTTAAACAGAAAGCATGTTATGACCAAAAGTGATTCATCATGAAATCGGATGTGAGCACGGCAGGACTGGACTGCCATTACATTGTACACACTCACATTTAGTGCCCGCAACCATCTCCAGAGATTCTTCATGGGATGTTAAGAGAGTGCCCTCTACTGGTGGAAGCACAAGGTGGAGAGCAACATACATCAACAGCTGAGGAAGGAAGAAGTCGGTCAAAAATACTAACTTTGAAATGAGATTTCCTACCAAGGTTTCCTACACTGGGACTTAATTAGTTTATCTCAGTATTTGCAAGATATTATGATGCCTTATGAAGAACATAAAAGTAATGGAGATTTCCACTGTTTATGACACTTATATGATGCATCATTCTAAGGTAATAGAGCTGAATGAAAATATATTTATTAATACTCAATAGTATGAGGGCATTATAGAACCGTTTTATTGTCTACTTAACTTATAAGCTTATTTTATATGAATGATGCATCATAACACTGTTATGACACTTCATAACAGTTGCATCAATGGTCCATCTCTTTAGTACAAGGCCTTTAATGTTATTATAATGCCAAATATTTTACAAAATCTCTTAAATCGTCTTGTAAATATGTAATCATGAATCATTGCTTGTTATAAATATGATATTCCATGCTTATATATAAGCTATAATGTCCCTATTTAGGCAGACGTCAAATAAAGTGGTGATGCAGGGCAATATTACTGGTTTCCGTTCAAGTCTTTTTATTTTTTTTTTTTTTTAAACATTATTTGAGGGTAAAATGTATTTGTAAGTTGCCAGTAAGGTGCCTCTATAATTAAAAAGTGGGTTTTAAAAGTTTTTTGTCTATTTTCATTTAGGATTTAGCCTTAGAAGGGAACGTGGGAGTTTATGGGACCAGCTCTGGTTGGCATTTATATGGCTCTCTGATAAGCGTAACAGTCTCGGTCAAGAAAAGGTCATAGATAATCAAATAGGGCTCTTACCTATCTGCCCTCAGAGCCTCAATATGTTCCGCTTGGAAAAATGTCATGTCTTTATCCCAGGCAAGGGTAACGGGGTAAAAAGGTGGCATTTGGACAAAACCGTTCTCATGTAGGTATAGAGGACAAGAACATTCCAGAAGACCATTTCTAAACCTTCAAGGAAGCATGCAATGACAAAACATTCTACAATCCACTTTCCTCCAGAGTTCCCTGCTTGCTTAATGTGACTGAACTGAGGAATTTAGCATTTAGCATCAGTAACTGAGTGAAAAGAAAGTGATGGCCTCTCCTTGATTGTGATCTGGAGTGTGATGATGTGGAGAAAGGTTTGTAGAAGTTGTGCGGAACAGGTGGTCAACAAAAGCTTGCATCAAATCACTTGAAATTTAAGTCAGTTATTTGAAGTTCACCTGACCAAACGTAATATGATGTTTGTGATATGATATATATGCATACATACTGCTTATACTACTCTATACTTGAGAAAATGTCGGCATTGGACAGATGTTTCAAACCGATGTGTGACGATGCATTAATTGCTCTTTAGAAAATCAGAAATTGTTGGGGACAATCATATATCATACATAATCAAATACATTTCTTTTTTTTTTAAATAAATTTTTAAACTTATAGAAATATATGTTCTATGATAGATATATTTTTTTTGTAATCTGAGTAGATAAAAGTCCATTTTTAAACCTTTAAAAAATTAAAGTTTTTATATTGGCAAATGGCACTGGCAAATATGTACATGCAAAAATATAAGCTATCACAATACAAATCTCTTGCAATCTCTATGTCATATGCTCAGAAATTTCATTAATTTTAGTGAATTTGTAATCCTACAGAGATTAATTTTATTTTTTTGATTATGCTAGCTCAGATACAGTCAATATCAATTTCTTCACATCATTTGTGTTTGTGTATCAAAATGTGTATTAACTTTGGCAGATTATATATGAAAAATATCAGATGTCTGTATCTTCCCACAATTCCCATATTGGTCCAATCCTAATTAAATGTATTGTTTTTACTTATTTCATTGTAATTTTATTCATTCCCTCTGAAGAACTCAAATAACCATTAATGAATAAAAAAAATATATAAATTGTATTATTTGACTTTCTTTCGTGTTTTCTTTTCTTGCAATTAAACAATGTTTGATGTCAAGATGAGAACCGATAGACTGAATTTCAAAGAATTTACAAAACTGAGTGGCAAAAATATATAATCACTGTTGCTGAGATTCTTTAAAAAAAAAAAAAATACATGTAAAATCAACTGAAAATAAACACACAGATATCTGAAATGTACTTTACTGTCTGATAATGGCTATAATAGCAGTCTGAGTAGTCTACATGGTGGTTGTGATTATCAAGTGCATTGTAAGGCACTCGTTTTTAACCTACACTACACACTGGCTCTGATTTCAGAAGGAAATGTAAAGGCCGTGCTTAAAAAACATGAGAGGTAATGAAGGACCAATTGTACAAGGCATTGTTTGTGCCACTGCTGATGTATGAACTTTCAGTGTTTTCACTTTCATGTCATTTACAACTTTGTATGCAATAGCCAACAGCCATTCCCCAATGGAAATTTATTATATGTTATTATAAATATATATGTATTGGTATGGTCCAAAATGTCAAAAGAACAATGAATTTTGTGTAATTATTTCTATTTTAATATTTTTTTTATTTCTTTGTTGTCCATTTAGGTTGTTATATGAATACTCCATTAAGAAAAGGGTCATTACACTCAAATAAACTAACAAAAAAATAAATATTAATAAGACCATAATTTAAAGTTAGTGGGCTCCCTATAGACCAGAAAAATACAGTAAAATTCCCTGTAACAATTAAGTTATTTCCAGTTGGCTTAAACCCACAAGCTAGAATTTCCTCATCAAGCAATATCATCAACATTGGAAAAACTATGTGTTTCCTCAATGAAGTCAGCCATCTTGTATTTTTCAAACTGCTGTTAAGCCCTAGAAAAGCTTGAAATTCTTGAAGGAGAACACAAACTATCTGTGCTTTTTTGGACTTCCAGCCAAGGATGGCTACAGCACCACTATGTGGATCAAACTTTGGATCTCCTGATGATAAGGCAGAAGACCGTCCAGCCTTTCTAACGTTCCAATTTAAAATACTGGAATGTCTTTGTGCTTCCAAAACAAACGCAGATTCCTCTGCTGGAAAGTGATATGTTCACAAGAATGACATTACAAATGTAACAAATATCTAATCATAGATTGAAGGGGTTCAGGAGATTCTCATTGATTGGTCAGAAGTTCACCATGTGTGGTCTATGATCTGAAACCCATCAGCAGGTTAAGTGTGCAGTATCTGTTGGCTTCTAAGAGCTAGATCTAGTTGCTCTCCATCCTTGCAGTTCAAAAAAGACCTCACGCACTTTGAATGGTTCAATATTTGTTGGACTGTTTGACATTTTCCACTGCAAAAAAAGGCTGGAGGATACAGACATTATTCATGTATCAATGTATGTCTTTCAGGCTTATCAACTGCGGTTGTTGTTTGGACCACTTTTTTGGTTGACTGCCAAAATTTCATTGAATTTTGTCCCTGATGGACATTTTCACTCCCTCTACATCCCCCCAAATCGAAATCCTGTCAATCCTCGTTATCCCGGTCATGACTTCAAATTCTGTGAGCAAAACCCAAGAACTGTAAACCTCCATGGCAACAGATATCATCAACATGCACAATTTTGAAACTTCTGGGGCCAAAGAACCATAGGAAACCAAACAAAGAGAAGTAGTGTCACCAAAAGATTCATGGTTAATTTTTTTGTTGTTGTTCTTCTTCCACATTTGGTTGTAAATTCAAACGGAAATTGTTCGTCCCAATCCAAAAAGTACCACACAAACTATTTTTTTTGTTTCGTTTTTCATTTTTCTTTTGTTTGCCATTGTTTCTTCCCATTAGCCCCCCTACCACCCCCCTTCCCTGGAAAGCAGCAGATCATTCACCAGAAACGAACAAAAAGGAAAACACAGAAGCTCCCTTTTCTGACAGCGACCCCTGGCTTTCGGAGGGTTCGATACTTTATCTCTTTCTCAGAAGTCCAGGCTCCAGGTGGACGGTCCCGCCCAGGTTGTTCCAATGGCACCCGTCCACACTGATCAAGAAGAAAAGACACTGAAGTACAAAAATAAAAGAAAAAGGAAAAGAAAAAAAACGGACGGCATACTACTCCAAAAAACTGAGCGACAGATCTGTCCGATCCTCCTGAAGTCTTGAGAGGCAGTGTTCGACTATCAGATTCTAGATCTCATTTCAGTAACACTTTTTTTTGTTTGTTGTTGAAATTTAGTTCTGTCATATCCTGTGTTCGTATGTGAAAGCGGTGCAGTGTTCCCAAGGCGGAATGAGACATGTTCCTTGGCAGGGTATGGCAGGGATGGTGTATAAGAGGTGGCGGTAGTTGTTTGGAGCCACAGCTTAGCTTGGAGAGAAGTGCAAAAAAATAATAACAGTAATAAATGGTCCGAGCCCGCAAGACATGGAGGAGTAAGTACAAAAGAAGTTCTGTATCATTCCCAATTTTCCAGTTTTTGTGCACTTGGTCACCATTTTTCATTTCAATATATTTATAGCCATTTATATAGATCTATGTATATTTTATACAATTAAAAACACCATAGAGATGACAGACTATTTGGTTTCTTTTTTTCTAAGTAGAAGCGTCTCCTTTAATAAATGCATATAAATAATAATCTTTTGATTTTCTGACTTTCACTCTCTTTTTATCTCCTTTAAAGTGTTCCTTATTCCCTAGAGTTCCAACCATCCATACATCCATTCACTCATAATTGCGGCCAGACGTTCGCCGGCCTTGCTCTGGAGATGTTGGGGATTGGTCCCTGTACAACCCTCTCATTGACTGGGCGGTGGAGAGTCTTTGTGTATGTCTCTTGGGTTCACTAATTGAGTCTCTGTGGGTCCACTGGGGGCCACGCCTCCAATCCCCCCACCATTGACAAGAAGAATGCAAACTGTCTCTCTGGCCCCTTGTGGGACGGGGAGCATGGCATCCTCTTGCTTCTTGTTGGCATGGGCCAGTGCTCGTAGTTGTTCCTGCGCCTCCTCCAACAGATGGGCCGCCTCTTGCTTCCCTGGGGTGGCAGGCGTCTCACGGGGTACAGAACTGTGCCCACTTCCATTCGCAGTGGCCGTTTGCATACAGGACGTTTCATCTTGATGGACCGAGGGGATGATGGGGATAGAGCAGGGTCGATATGGAACAGGATAACTCTTTCTTGGGACACCGGAGCAAAGGCTTCTTGAGGAATCTTGATCCAAGTGACCTCCCCATGACTGAGAAGAGTGCGAGGCTTGCATATTGTGGAAAGAATCCTGATGCAGGTTGCCGTCAGACTTCATGGTGTTTCTGAGGAGAAAGATCAAAGAAAGGTGTAAGATGTTGAGCCAATTCAAGGAACAGCAATAAATGATCAACTTTTTGGGAGGTGGACAGAGGAGGATGGTTGAGGTATAGAAAATACTCTAGCTAGCAAACATGAAAACCCAGGAGATTACTTCTTCTTTCTCAACCTTTCTGGGCTTGTTTCTTCTCAAATTACTCATCTCTGAAGGGGGGCACTTTCACCCTCACATGTAAAATGCCCAGCAACACCACTGTGCCACATATTCTACTCCATGCCTCGCATGTCAATGTTGTGCTAGGAATGGTCGGCCAAATGATATTTGGTCCACATTGGTTCTATGGTCAATGTGGTCAACCTGACCAGATGAGCTACAGTCTGAAAGTGTATGCCTATGGAGGTGATGCAGTAGGTGGAGCTCCTAAAATGATCAGTATATGGAAGTACAAGAGATTCCAATGACGTGGTATAAAGTATACAATAATAAAGACTGCTGATATTATTTAAACACCTTGAACAACAAGAAAATCAAGCTATTATTTATATAACACATCCGCATACACAGAGGTCATTCAATTTTTAATTAAATATAAAAAAAACAATATTATAAGAGAATAAAAGACAGGTAAAAGAGACAAAAATTAACCTCGGTTGGAAATTTAAGTGGTTTTTAGATTATTTTTAAAAGTGGGTCACAAAATGAGTAAATGCCATTTCACCCTGTTTAGTTACAGCTCTGGGCTCTACTAGCTGACCTTCCAGGCTGGTATCCTTCAAACATTGTAGCGAGATATTTTGGGCCCAAACCATTGACTGATTTAAATAATATTCAATGATTAAGACCTTGTACCTGATTGAAAGAAGTGGAGAGACTATTTGCTCTCTTTGTTTAAAATTATATCAGCAGCAATTTAAACAAAGCCTCATTGTGGGGGCTGGAAAATCTCAGAAGTGAAAGCTTGCCTGTCTGGTCCAAGTTCTTGAGGACCTACAGAACATTAGGCAATGTTATGGCTCATATATTAGTGTTATAGCTTCAGAGCAAGGAAAGTTGTAAACTTCAGACACCAAGCTTCAGAGAAGTGAGCATGACATCCTCTGAGCTGACTAAACAAGTGGAATAAGGCACAAAAGAAGTGAAGAACATCTGCTATTTCAATCATCAGCACCATTGAGAGCTGAAACTACACCTTGAATGCTGTGTCAACAAATGTAAACTTCAGCTCGAACTCTTCATTATTCATACATCGAGCCGGAATAGGGACCAATAAAGCGAAGACTGCTGAGGCTTTTATGAACAAACAAATGCAAGACAGGCTGGTTGGGACCTACGGCTATTAATTACGACATTCATTCCGTTTGCTCCGTACCCACAAGACACTTCTCAGAATCTGAGCAGCCGAATGGCAAGAAGACTCAGAAGGGATTTTGTATGCGGCGCACTTTTGCGGCTGATGAAAACAGAAGAGGATCAAGCCCAACAGACCCTCCACAAGTCTAACATAGTGTCCCTCACGTCCTATCTCTCTGCAACAAATCATAATCCCCAACAACAAGCGGCATCCCTCATCGCATGTATATTTAACCTAGTGTCCCTATCACTTGTAATACCCTAATCAGTGTTAAGCCACCATTAAGGAGAGACTCAAACATCAGAGCACTAGATATTAAAGAAAGACATTTTGGCAGATTTAGGTTTTGCTAATCAGAGTGTGAAGAACAATCAAAATGTTTTATTAGTTTCCCATCAACCACTGGGACATGGAGCATTTCGAAGGGCAGAGGATGACGTTACTCTCGTTGTTAGCGCATTTCAAAAAGACGCTGCTAATAAAGTTACAGAATTACACAGTGGATTCACCTTTATTATTATATTTACACAATACAGCAGTTTTTGTGTTGGTCGTATCATTTTATTTTGTCCGCGACACCTTAAATGCCGGTCCGTGAAAATATTGTCGCTGACATAAAGGACAAACCTAAGACCATTCAAACAAGGTCCAAGCTCAGTTTCTTAACAAAGATCCCAAAGAGTTCTTTGGAACAATAGCAGAAGAAGAAGACTCATTTTGGGTTCCTAAATGGAGGTTCTCAATGCAATCTTCAGAACCGACCAGATGGTCAACAATTTGTTTGTACTCCAGTTCCCCAAACATCATACTAGAACACAAATGTGTCTGGAGGAGGGGTTAGAACCATCAGCTTAAAAAAAATTCCCAGACAGTATTTTTTGCATAAACTCTTGTTCTAGCCCCAGCTCATACACTTAAAAACTCTAGTAAAGGTTCCTCAAGGTGTAAAGGCAAGGGTTTCATATAGTATCCTAAATGCTCAGACTTAGAGTGAGATTGTGAAACTGCCTTCTTGACACATGGAATCATGTTCAATATGGTTCTTCAAATGGCCTACACATCATTAAATAAGGCTGTGGTATTTTTACTGAATCAAAGAGCCCTTTCCAGCAGAACGTTTTATTTATTTATTTTTATATAGAGCTAGAGTAAAAATTTTATTTCAGGGCCCTTCAGTACCACTAGTGAACATAAAAAAGAAAAAGAAATAATAATAAAAAAAAACACCCCAAAAAACCAACAAGAATATACAAACAAACAAACAAACAAACAAACAAACAAACAAACAAACAAACAAACAAACAAACAAACAAACAAACAAACAA
>JBBIGC010000145.1:21677584-21690607 GCA_037576955.1 Lepidarchus adonis
AGAGAAAGAAAGAAAGAAAGAAAGAAAGAAAGAAAGAAAGAAAGAAAGAAAGAAAGAAAGAGAAAGAAAGAAAGAAAAGAAAGGAGCCCCAACAGCATGTGGAAGGAGGAAAAAAGAATGTAAAAGCGAGAAGAGAGAAATTCATTTTTATGAATTTTTATTGTTGGTAGATCCTTTTGGTCATTTTAAAAGTAATTCACAAGGCAAAAAAGTGTTGCACTCCTGCAAAAAATCTTTTACTTTTGTCCTTTTAATATTTAAGTATTTTTGGAAGCAAGTACTTAAGTACTTTCACTTAAGTACAGTATCTGTACTTTCACTTAAGTACTGAAGTTAGGTACTTTGTCTGCCTCTGCTTACTCTTAAGCTGCAATGCAGCACACATTGTTAATCTAGCAGAACAAATTACTTGCCTATATAATATATATTATTCAGTCCTGACAAACATAAGTTCTTTACATGGTGTTTGTTTCGCATTTGGTGAATGTAAGATACTACATACATTTCAGTCCTCATCATATTTACCTTGATGGCCTCTACCGGCATATTTCCAAAACCTTTGGTCAGAATATTGAATTAAATTAGAACTAAAGCTTTTATTCAAGAAGAGAAAAAGGCACTATATGTATATAGATAAAGCATTATCAGTTTCTAATATTTTTAAGTGCATTTGGTTTTGTAAAATAAATAAAATCAAAGCAAAAGTCCTATTTCTTTCAGTAAACAGTGACTCATCCATGCAGGAACTAAGAAAAGAGAAAATCAAATCTCAAGGACAGAACAAAATGGGCCATTATCAGGCAAAGAAAGCTTTTGAAAGCCAACCATATTCAAGAAACCAGCAAAAGAAAATTGAATGAATAGAGAATGCACAGTACATAATTGAGAACCCTAGCATAAAGCAGTATTGTAGATGTATTCATACTATGCCTGATTAAGAAAATGGAATACAACGTCCTGTAAAAAACTTGTCCTCTGCATAAAATGTTCACCTTTTACTGTCACTGTTATCACAGTGATAAAAAAGCCTGTTTTTTCCAAACTAATTATTTCACATCTATAGTGCAATTGTAAATTTTTTGTTCTTATTTTTGTAATCACAAGTGAAATGTAAATAAACCAATATGCATATTACTCTTACAAGGTTAGGAAATTAGAATTAGGTGCTGCAGGCCTTTTAGTTGTTTGGGCACAGTAAGAGAAAATGTGTGATGCAGACCAAAGACAGCTTTTCAGGAAGAGAACCCCATATTAACTGTGAAACATGGTGGTGGATATGTTAATGTTTGGGGCAGTTTGCTGCCTCGGGAGCAGCTTGCATTTACTTATTTTGTAGGAAATCTACCATCAAAAATGGAGAGTTATGACATGTCCTGGTGTATGTCCAAGTTTGAAGGCCAATGTTGGAAACTGGTGGACAGTTACTGTATGCTGTATGTACAATAATTAATTTCACAATTATGTCTGCTTAAGGGGACAAGGCTCTATTTTCTTTGTCCACAGAAGAATTATATATCTGCTGATTGAAAAAGTTTCGTTTTGTTGTGGTTTCATTCAAGAATCACTTTTATTCGTACAAACTGTGATATATTTGCTTGTTTGTTTAAAATCAACAATTTTCAAGGGGTGTGTCTTTTTTTTTTTTTTAACAAGACCATAATTATATATTAAATGTTTTTCCTGATGTTGACACAAACCTGCAAGTTTATCATTTACCAATTATTTATCATCATTTACCAAAATAAATTTCTCTGGTGAATGACAGCAGGATATTAATGCAAAATAAAATCAATACCCAGGTGAAAAATCTTGACTTTTCATTTATACCACTCCATGCTGTTTTTCCAAAGGTGCAGAGTTTACACAAGGCGCAATAAACTTGGCTCTGACATCTCTAAGGGCAGTTATGGCTTCGGTGGGAGGGAGTGTTGAGATAATGGATGTTTTAATCTAGAGGAAGGTAGAGCCTGCCCACTAATGTGTGAACTGGACACAGGTCAGGGTTTTATGATTTGCGTGGTATGTGCTTGAGAATATGTTTTCCATTTAAGGAGCTCGAATAGAATGGAGGCGAGCTACCATACCCTAGGTGTAAGGGCTATCTATCTATCTATTTATCTATCTATCCACCCGTCCATTCAACCAACCTTGCTTCCTTTCTTTCTTCCTTCCTGCTTTCCCTCCCTCCTTTTTCTGGTAATATCTTTAATTTACAATAAGATCCTTTTGTTGAAAAAATAAAAAATAAAAAAAAATAAAAATAAAACTCAATTCAAAATTCAGTAGATTTAAAACACTATAAACCTATGGACTTTGATTATTGTTTTACAGTGAAGTTTGTAAACCTCTTCAAACGTTTTATATATATTTTAGATAGAATCTAAACTTTTGCCACACGCAGATATTTAACTGAATAATTTTTTTGGTAAATAAATTACAAAATAATTAAATAAAAAAATTGCACTTTTTTGGTTACATGTACATTGAACTTGCCATGAAATTTCTCAAAAGGGTTACAACAATATCACAGGTACCAGGTGTCCATGTAAAATCTAGAACCATGCAAAGCAGTGAGGCTAATGCTAATGCTAACATATCACTACAGTCCCTATAGTTCCGCCGGCAGAAATGCATGTTTATAGATACATGGTTGTTAATGTGACTCAGGGACGAAAATAGTCCCTTGTCATAGAAAAACAATAGGTGCCTTGGGAGTGCACTCGTTTTATTGATATGGGGAAAAAGACAAAAAATAAACAAATAAAAACTTGAGCATCCTTGTCATCACACCGTTTTTGATTGGTTGTCTTGGCATTTGCAAGTCTCTTGACAGAGTGTGTGATTGCTTGTGAGATTAAGCATCCCTGAGTCACTGAGTTTGACTGACATTCAAATTACAGCTGTGTTTGCCATGCAAATAAGCCAGATTGGCTTATGTGAGATGGAATCTGTCAACAGAAGCTATTGGGCAGGTGATAAATGGGAACAAAGCTTCCCCAGGGGAGTGAAACCAGGGACTGAACAGGCCGCCATCCCGAAGCTTCTAGGCAGGATCACAACCAGGATGATGATGATGCAGTAAGGCAGCGTTTAAAGGACAACTCCAGGCCATCGGATCCATCTGTATTACTTCAGTTACGTCGGTGTTTAACATGTTAAAGCCAGCAGGGGGCAGTGCAATGGGATGGTACCTTGCTCAAGGGTTCCTAGGCTTGGGCTTCCAATCACAAGGGCACCACTTCCCACATTAAAAATAACGAATTTTACAACAAGTTGTCTGACATATTTACAGCTTAATTAACAAATGCATAAGTAGAAGACTACAAAAATGGGTTTCATAAATGTAAATTGAGGATATATAGCCCAACTGCCCATCAGCGTCAATACAATAAGTGGCTTTTCATGAAACTATACTAAAAAATGCTGGTTTATGGTGCCTGACAATACAGTCCATACATGGTAGCAGCAGTAATGCTGAAAAAGATTGGGAAATTTCTTAAATTTGTTTGCATCTAATATAATAAAGATTCTACAGCATTGAGCAAAGTGACACCACATCTTACCTGCAACTTTTTATTTGTTTATTGTGTTATTTCTTTAAGAAATGATAAAATATACATAACAGTGATGCTGTAAACACATCATGGCGGATTACATAGAATATCATTGGCTGCCATTGTTGTAGCACACAACCAAATCTGGTATTTAACAGTATACAACATCCTCCACGACATGCTGTAACGTTCTTATATATTTATTCATTTTCCAAACAACTTCATGTCATGGGGAAGCTAGAGCCTATTCCAGCTGACTATGGGCAAAAGGCAGGATTAACCCTGGACAGTAGGCCAACCAGTCCAAGGGCAACACAGCGTCAGACAACCATTCACAAATGGGGCAATTTAGAGTAGCCAATCAACCTAAACCACAAGTCTTTGGACAATGGGAGGAAACCAGAGCACCCAGCGCAAACTCTTGCAAACACAAAGAGTGCTTCAACACTCAACAAAGAATGTAAATTTATATTATAGCAACAACGGGGAATCAAAAGCCATTTCATCAAGTAATTA
Source organism: Lepidarchus adonis (assembly GCA_037576955.1). NCBI lineage: Eukaryota > Metazoa > Chordata > Actinopteri > Characiformes > Lepidarchidae > Lepidarchus > Lepidarchus adonis. The sequence continues at coordinate 21,681,655 of JBBIGC010000145.1, forward strand.
TTTAAATAATTGATCAATAATAATTATCAGAAATAATCGGAAATCCTTCATCCAATAACAGCACCATTTCTTCTATATAACAATTAAAGTCATTTTTTCCTAAGTCCTTTCTATTTACAGTGTAGGAAATAATTATTTGACCCTTTGCTGATTTTGTACATTTGCTCACTGACAAAAAAAATGAACAGTCTATAATTCTAATGGATGATTTATTTTAGAAAATCCAGAAAATCACATTATGTAAAATACATAATTTGCATTTCATTGAGTTAAATAAGTATTTGATCACCTAGCAAAACAAGACTTGGCACATGATGGCAAAGAATAGAGGTCAGATGTTTCTTGTATGTTGTATGTTGATGACCAGGTTTGCACACATAACAGGAGGAATTTTGGTCAACTTCTATAATTTTCATTAGGAATTACAGTCCCATTTTCTGCCAAGCTCTTTTCTTCTTTGCCAAACATCAAAACAACTTCAAAATCAATGTCACCTGACACCTGTCCTCCCACTGGTAATGTGATCCTCCCTTTGTGGTTGATACATTTTTTTTAAATGATAGCTGATAATACAGAAAATGTAGAACAAAGGTCTAAAAAATGTACCTCCCATGGTCACAATGGTTACACTAATGTTATGTTAATGCAGAACTAGTCAAACACCTTGTTACTGATTATCTTTTTGCCAGGGATCTTTCACAAAACGTAGAAAAATTGTTGTGACTCAGTAAAAACAATACAGTAAAAAAAGAAACTTGCATTTTGAAACTCATATTACGTGTGTTAATTACATTTAGGTGTGTTTATTTACTTTTTGCAAACGCAATCTGTGACTGCAAACCAGACATGAGTAGATGAGGTCATGCTAGTATGGATTTTCCTTTCAAACAATTGCATATTGCAATAAAACTACTATATAATAGCTCCCCCTTGTGGAGAATTCTTATTCCTGCTCAGTATGAGTGAGTGAGGGAAATCATAAGTGTGTTTGTTAAGCTGGGGCTGAGTGGGTCTCCCAAGTGCTTACGTTTTGCAGCTGCAGTCCGGAGTGAGGCCTCAGACTGGATTTGCACAGCATGCCAGACGAGCTGAGGCTGTAGTTCTTCAGGCTGCGACTCTCTTTCAAATGGACCTGAAGCTTTTCTCTGCGTCGCCTGTAGGGGGCAGAGCCATTATGATTTGAACTGGTGATTTATGAGAATATCTGACACTCACAAGTACACTCACCCACACACACACACATGCATATATCACCTATGAAACCTCACTCTAGAAGTAATAGCACTCAGAGATAATAAATTCATTATAGGTCATTTCAAATGTCAAGGCTTGTTTTGTTCTGCTGACGGCAGGTCGATTAATCAGTCATATCATACATGTTGTTTTATTGGAATCACACGCCGATTCTTCTCATTGTTCTGCTCTATAATCTTTGAATGACTGCCATCTATTATTCCTGCCATGTTTGTCCAGCAGCGGGGCCAGACACTGGCTATCTCTGACCTGGCTAAGTGCTTTCAGGTAGAAAATGAAAAAGATTTAATCGACATTTAAAAGAGCTTCAGCCCAAGCTAAAATCAAACAGCCAGGTTAATAAGCCAGAATATTTGGGTACTGTGGCATGCTCTATAGACTTAGCAGACTGTCTTTGAAGTTACAAGGATGGTACACATTATAAAGTGGAGTCGCTGTGTGACATCGTTTCTTAAACAAATGTTGTGAAGTCCCATTTTTCATGATGCTAAATGACAACCTGCCATTTATGTGAACAAAATGACCAAATTTCAGGTAAAACATCTAATTCAGTGGTGTTAACGGCCCTGCTGAATTTACCTTTAATCAGAATTTATCCGTAGTGTCCAATTCCCTTACTCCAGCAAATCAGACACTTCTGAAGAAGTCCGTTCACTAGAAAAGGTGTCGCAAATTGTGACTGGAATTAGACTACTCAGGCAGGTAGATCACCAAGACCAGGCTTTGGGGACTAGTAACAGGTTTAGGGCTAATGCTCAAGTTTGTCTGACCTAAACCACCATTATACAACCATCCTTACATTCTAAAGGTTTTTAGCTTCATGCTAACAATACATATGTGTGAGTAAAAACACATTTGGCATCCGATTTATTCTCAGAGCAAAGAAAACTGAACAAAATTCCATCAAACCTTCAGGTTGATTTTTTTTTATACATATTTGAGGTTAAATGTTCAGAAAAGTCAAACAATCAGACTATACAGTACATAACCAGACTAGCAATTGAGGCTGGAAGGTGATTTATGTATGTAAATTACTTTTTTGAATGTACACATTTAAAGAACCATCTCAAATAATCAGTGAACACACCATCCAAAAACAGAGAAAACTCTAAAAATGTAAGGCTAACTACACATTTCTGGCCATGCTGTGGACAAGCACATTCTTTGTGGGTAGTACAATCTCAGGCTTGTCCTGGTGTTTTACACCACCTGCTTTCACTAAATTGCTGGGTTTTGAAAGATGTGCACTTTGGCTATTGAAGATACGTAATTTAAGAGAAGAGAAAAAAAGAAGAAAGAATAACAAAAAAGAGAAACATTTCAGGGTGCATTTTCCAAAAACTAGCATTGGGTTAGTGGGTAAGAAAAAACATAGGACAGGTATAATGTGAAAGTACCCTCAAAGACCCTCAATGTTGTACCTGAATTATGCTTTTTTTTCTTATTTTCCCAAGGAAGGGTACAAATCTGTTGTACTCTTTCATAACCCAATGCTTTAAAATGTAAAAGTAAAACAGAAAGTTTGGAACTGGAAAATACACTTTTAATGCAACTTGGTAGAATCCTTTTTCTAACTGAAGGTCCCGAAGCCTTACCCTTAAGGCTACTACTATGAGGCAACTACACAATCAAGCATACATGTTTTTGTCCAATTCAGCTTCAAAATGTCTGCAACAGGTGACTGTTTCAGAGTGGTGGGCATTATGGAAGAAGCTGCTTCAACTTGAGAAGTGGCCGAGAAGACTTCCAGTTTGAAAAAGAACAAAGCCCAGCTATGTCACTTGGGATGACCTGAGCTAGTCTCGCTCGGAAATGTTTAATTCAAAGCTCTTTTTCAAGGCAGGAGACAAAGCAGTGGCTAGTATTGATGAGAACCCTGTTCTGCCTTCAAATCATGAAATGTCTGGTTTGTCCTCATGCCTGAGATTGTTAGAAGGACCTCTCTCTTGGCCGTTATGATGTCAGGAACATGCCAAACACTTGCAAATCCAGAGACATACTCACTTGTTCCGGCAGTAGAGAGCCATACAGAGCGTTCCCAGAAAGCTGATTCCCATGGCGATGCATGTGATTGACAGCACTTGCCTCTTGTACACCTCCTTGCTCTCTGTTTAGGATTATGGAAAAAAGAGAAAGAATGTTGAGATGAGCGAAATCCAACCAAGAGTTGGGGGCATTTCAAGATGTAAAACAGGGCTTTACTGTGTACACACAAGGGCATGTGTGTGTGTGTGTGTTTGCTAGTTCATATCCCAACACAATGTTCCATGTTATTGCCAAAGAACACAATCATCAAATCAACACATATGGAAACCAAGGACTGAGTGAGGCCAACTAGAAAAAGCAGAGTAATGGATGTTTTCTCCTCTGTAGAGACTGGGGCCACTGGAGAAGACTTAAACCCTTAATGGACACCATTAAGCATGAAAAATGGCAGCTGTCTCTTCCCATACGAAAGAGTAAATCACGCTCAGCTTCACTGCAATTAATAGGCAATCAATCAGATTATGCTCAGACGCAACAGACTTTACAAGAAAGGTGCCACAGAAAATCACACTCTAAGAGGCAATGGTGATGAATATGTTTCCAATCCAGAACCCATGTGACCAGAAATCCCATGGTTTAATTTTACTGGAGAGGTCGTAATTGATGGGATAGGGGATGCTTTAATAACCTTTATCGTAATTCAGCCGCATTAGCAATAAAATAACACAGACACAAAGAGGTGTCAGTGAATGATGGGCTTACTGTTCATTTAATGAGGAATAAAACCGGATTTGAACCTCCAACATGTTTTACGCAGTATTCAGGTTTTATATCATTTTCATCTTACAACAATAAAAAGCAGGTGTAATGCCTGTTACTTTAGAATGATCTAGAATTAGCATATTGTACTAGCGTAACTGTATCCACCATCTACATACCCTGAATGTTTGTGCAAATCTCTGACTGAAATTCCCTTGGGATCAATAAAGTATGTACTATTTGTCTGTCTGTCTGTTTGTCCTGATAGTTCAACCGAAAGTGCTGAATAACAGCAAGAAATCTAGCCAAATGAGTAAACTTGCTAACACTTAGCTTGCTAACACTTAGTCTGGTTGATTATTGAGTTGTCTCTGTTTTTGAAGTAAACCATTCTCTCACTACAATGAGTATAGACACTCCATCGTTGTAATTAAGCGTTTCTGTATTCTTGCTTTCACTAGCCTAGTCATCAGTTGGGTTTGAAAAATCTTGGCGTGCTAATGGTATTTGTTTGGGAAGGGTGAGGCTGGGGGCCATATGGGTGCGTTGGAACCATGTGCTTTGACCAGGGTGTTGACTTAGGTTGGTAGTGATGATTTGTGTCTGGCATGACAATCAGATTTGGGGATGGTGGCATTCTTATTTTCCAGATGGAGGCAGGACAGGGGTGTGATTGTGTTTGTTGATTTTGAAAGTGAAAGTGATGAGGAGTGGTTGGGTATTGAAATGGCCCTTGACAACAAGTGGTAGAAACATGTCCCACGCGTTCCCAAGGATAAATGATGCCTATGTTCAACAGCTAATATTATTAGGACTAATACATTTTAAACAACCTGCCCCTCAAAAACCCACTCCAATTCAGAGCTCCTCCCACCTCCTAGATACAACAGAAAACCTGAATCTAACCATAGCGGCACCGCTCTAGGATGCATGTAAGTATGTTTTCAACAGATGTAATGATGATTACATTTGCAATTTCAGTGAAAGCAATCTTAACACAATGACAACCATACCCAGTATGCAATATGGCTTTTACTGTTTTTAGCTATGCTCCAGACTCCATAATCTATTTTAAACCGTTTTACAGCTTTTACAGTTTACAGCAATGTGGTATAATGCAAATTAAGTATAAGCTGCAAAAGCATGTAGCTTTGGCGCAAAGCAAAAAAGCAAAGATATGTAAAGATGTGTTGACTAAATGACGGGAGGAAATCATGTATATTAAATTTTTGAGCTACATGTACCATTCTGCATCGATTTCTTGTGTTTTAAAGACCACCCAATGACCCCATGCTCACTCTGCAGGGATTATGGATGGTAAATCACGCATTAGCCCTGACCTCATGCACCTCTTCCTAGGCATCAGCATTTTCGAGGCTAAAGTGATACCTTAACAAGTGGAAATTGCGGAAATTATAGGCTACAAATCTAATATTTTTTCTTGCAAGGTGCATCATTTTACCCACTGCAGAATGGATGCTTTGGCCTATTTCTGGATAATTTTTTTAAAACTCATTTCAAGTAATCTTATCAAGTGAAATACTCAGACACTATTAGCATGTAATTTTTTCTCTGGGCACTTATTTCGTAAATTTCAGAGCTTTTTTTCCACAGTTCTGAATACTGCAAAGAGTGTAAAACAAAGTGTGGTGACAAGTGCTGGAGGAAGAAAGGTAACTCGAGGCTTCTGAAGTCTATCCTGTTAATCAGTTATGCTTCCCTCAAACCCTCTGGAGCCTGATATACAATAAGTCAGAATGTTCTCACTGAATTAGCAGCCATATTGGAGTGTATATTAAAATGTAGTCATTGGAGTTGTAACTGTTTTCTTTTTCACAAGTCTCAAACTAGTTTGGCTAGTTTAGCATCTAGTCCATACAATTAAACTTCTAATCTGCCAGAACAGAATCGTTTCATTTTCAAATTCCTGAAAAGCAGCACTGCGTTAATATGACTGACCTCCACGAGTGTTTCATTAAGAACACTGGAATAATGGCTTAGAGGGAAGGGGTAATTTATCTCAATTACATGGTGGCGAACGCTGGGCTCTGCACAACCACAGTGAGTGGAGTTTTTCCTCTCGACACTATCCTGTTAATTCGAGAGGCAGTTAATGGAAAAAATTACCAATGACAAATAAGAACTGCTCTTTTTCTCTCTTGGCTGGTATTCATCCATGTGATTCAGATGGAAATTGTGGGCCAGATGTACTAAGCCTTTTGTGATTTGGTGTCAGGGCCCAATAAAAGCCAAAAAAGTTGCATGTGCACAAAGATAAACACATACATATGCATTCGAGGAAGGATCGGACCAAAAATGGGCGGTGAAATCAAAAGGGCAGCACATTTTCTATGTTTATCTCCTCCTTTCAATGCTACTGGGTTAAAAAAATGGGTCATAATGAAATCCCTACAGAATATTTAGGCAGGAATTTTGTTTATGACATAATGCTGGACAATTTCTTGGCTCAAGTTTGGCCAAATTGCATTTTTTTGGTCTTTTAAGGGAAATTTAAAAATAAGGGAAAGCTAATTTGAAACATTGAAGAAAACAATGTATATCATGGAATTTTGCCTCTACAACAATTACTGAACATTCTTCTTTCTCTTCTTCTTCATTTAATAAACTAAGTAGAAATAGCACACTACTTTTGTGTATTTTCAGTACACCATTTTTTGTGAAAATCTAAAAAACATCATTTGACTGTGTTTAATCGTTTCTGTATGTGACTATTTTTGTTTGTTTGTTTGTTTGTTTTCTTCATACTATTGGTTAATTAAAAATGCTGGTGTTTCAGTTTAGCTAAACTATTTACCTTACATAAAAAGATGCTAGTTTAACATTTAGTAACTGCTGAAAGAAAAATCTGAATATCCAAAATATAAGTAAAAACATAACAAAACATTTTTTTCCATTTCTTCCAGGGTGGATTTAGGTGTTCAAGGTGTTCATTCCTTCATATAATAAATATGAACCTTGGCCCCAATCAAGATGAAAAGTAGTAGTAGAGTTTAGTAAGGTATATAAGAAATTCACATTTTTAAATATTCTATTATAATTAAACAGCTATGATCTAAAGTGTTTTGATACCATGTGTTAATAAAAAGGAAAGTGTAAGGCTTCAGAAAAAGTTAGTAGAAATAATTACAACTTCGCTGTCTGATGCCAGAGACATTGTTTTACCATAGTGTTCAAATAAACTTTCAGGTTAATGTAGTTTTAATATCTATTTCTAATGGAAGGGAAGCATAGAATTTTTTTATCTGTATTTTCCAGGCAAAAAACATATCTATCCATCTTTTTTTTTCTCTAATCCTGACTCAAATTTTACCGAAAGCTTTATTTCAGTCAGAATGATACAACAAGCTGATCCATATATGGGAAAATACAGATTGCCAATTTAAATCCACCTTGGAAAATCCTGATGGGTGGGATCTGTTTAATTTACCGATATGTAAAGTTTGACGATCTACTAAACTAGCTGCTGACAACATAAAATTGGACAATGACGTTAAGTGGTAGAAGGGGTAAGTGGCATATGTGGCTTGAATGAGGCTTAAAGCTCTTTGCCAACTGCCATTAAGCATCAAAAAAGAGGAAAATTCATTCATTGAACAAACTACTTAACGTTTGCAGGGAAGCTGGAGCCAATCCCAGCTGACTATGGCCACAAGACATTGCATAGCAATGTAGATTTGCAAGTCAAGCTAAACCACAAGCCTTTGAACAGTGGGGAGAAACTAGAGAATCTGGAGGAGAGCTTGTACACTCCACAGGAAGGCCGGCCCATGATTTGAACCTTCTTGCTTTGAGGCTTAAGGGGAAATTCAGTAAAAATACATGCTGGTTAAACAGAACCAGCTGCGGTGATATGAAAATAAGACAGAGCTGTAAAGTGTGAATGAGTCTATCGCTCTCTTTGTGTGTCGACCCCCAGGGGGAAGGGGGTGGAATTATGGTGCCGAGTTTAACATCATAAAGACTGTTGGCCGTTCTCAGCATCTGAGGCATATATGAAACTAAAATATTTTATATAAATGCTGTTCTCCAAGAACCATAAAACAATTCCAACCTTTTGACACACACCCCCTCACTTGCTTGCAGCGTGTTCACGAAACGAGCGTTACAAACGTGTCCATGACATTCAGTTATTTCTGTCATGTTTCAGCAGCTACAGCAATGAGCGTTCATTCAGAACCAGCTGCTACTTCTTAACACGTTCTGCAGCTCTTCTGTGGGAAGGCTAATAAAAGGGCAGCAAAAGGTTCTAGCAAAGTGGACTATGACGTCAACTCTGATGGTATGTGTTTAACAGTCATTGACACACCAGGCCTGCTGCTGTGTTAGGCTTGACAGTTGTCCGAGCAAAAGTGGGAGAATTCCATTGCTAAGCAATGGAGAGAAGTGGGTTTGTGACCGAAGGGTTCCAGGTTCGATTCTTGGAACCGGGCAGCAGGCTGAAGTGCCCTTGAGCAAGGCACCTAATCTCCAATGATTCATCATGTACGTCACTCTGGATAAGTGTGTCTGCCAAATGCTGTAAATGTAAAGACTATAGTGGGTAGAGAAATCCACATTATTACCCAGGCAGTAAGGCCTTAATTCAGGGGTGCTCATTACGTCGATCGCGATCTACTGGTCGATCGCGGAGGCAGTACTGGTCGATCGCAGTGTGAGGTTAAAAAAATATTTGTCAGCCTATCAAACATCCTGCCACTTGATTGACATACAGGGCAACCATTCAGATTGTCCAGGACGGCAGTCGTTCTTCTCTCAACTAACTTCAAAAGCGAAAGCCACGAAAGCCGCGAAAGCCACGAAAGCCACGAAAGCCACGAAAGCCACGAAAGCCGCGAAAGCGAAAGCCGTTGATTCATTCGCATCGAACATTGCAGCACTGTTTCACTTGAACTCTTCTAGAGTGGAAGATGAGATTCTGACTCTACAAACTGAC
>JBBIGC010000145.1:21696705-21709099 GCA_037576955.1 Lepidarchus adonis
CTGTCTGTCTGTCTGTCTGTCTATCTATCTATCTATCTATCTATCTATCTATCTATCTATCTATCTATCTATCTATTACTAGATGTCTCTTGCCCTGCTTCCCTTGTCTCTTTCTCTGTCCCACTGGAATTCATTACTGCTGCTATGGCCAGCAGTTCAAAGTCACCAGCTTTGCTATGCTGAAAAACAGGAAAAGATAAAGAAAGTGAAGGAAAAGGGGGAAAACACACACACACACACACACACACACGCACACACACACACACACACACGCACGCTGAGGGGATTCCAGGTTCTGTTAGTGAGCTCTGGAAAAGGACACGTGTAGGAGCTGTCCGGTGCTGATCGTGTTTACTGCCTTTCTGGCATTTGACTGATTTGATTGGATGACAGATCAAGGCCCATGAAGATAAAAGATGGCCCCACCTCAGGTGACTCAGAGCCCATTTCTCCCACCCACATTTTTCATTTGCAGCTTTTCCTGTGATGAGAGGCTCGATGGAATCTAAACTGTCATTAAAACTGCATGCGCACTGCCCATCAAACGTCTGAGGCCATCCTATATTCGTGTGATTTTTAAAAATTAATGTAGTGTGATTTTGACCTTTACTTTCCCCTTTTTTACACAAATAAACAAAAAGTGCTGCCTAAGGTGGGTTGCATGTATCTATTCATTCATTCATTCATTCATTCATTCATTCATTCATTTTGTGAACCAAGTTACATTATTTCTGTTGGTTTTGGTTGAGGAAAAAATGGGCAAAGCTCATAAAAATACTTTTTCTCCCCTCTGCTGACCAATCAGACGGGGCTTCTGTAGAGAATTGCAGTTAAGGAAGGAAATGTCTTTTCTGTTTAATTAAGCTCATTTTCTTTAACAGCAGACCCATTAAGACCACTTTGCTGTAGCAGTTAAGTCTGCTTGTACAGCTGGGATCCTTTCAGTGCAGCACAACAGATTTCATGTAAGGGGGGTTCAGAGAGTGAGTGGTCCTTGGGTTAACTCCTAGCGTTGTCACGTATATTTACACTTGTGGTATTGTTAACAACAAAAAAGGTGCCCCCATGAGATTGGGTTTAACATATAACATAACATATGGTTTAAAATAACTAAATACATAAATCAAGTCCCAATCCAGGTACCATTGAGGTTCCCTTGAGCAAGGTACCCTCTCACTACACTGAAACCTGCCCACTGCTCCATGTGTGCATGGGTGATTGGCTACAAGCAGAGATCAGATTTCATTGTGATATACTTTGAATGATTGAATATGTTTACAGTTACTTTTATTGATATTGATTGGCCAATTGTTAAAGTTCTGAAAATGCTTTTTGCTTGGACATCCCAACACAAACACAGTTCTTTACAGAATCTGCCATTAATGGCTTTTACAAACATTGGAGTAGTTACTTCAATGAAGCAATGAGTTATAAGTTACTCATTACTTCAAACTGTAATTGGATAATTCTATTGATTATGTCTCTGATAAAAGTAATCATACTAATTACTGTTGTGTTACTTTTTAAATTAAAAAAAAAAAAAGGTGTATGAGATTTGAGAAATGTTGTCAGTCCATCCACATACAAGCATACAGCAATACAAATTGCATTTCTCTTGGACATATGGTGCAACATATACCTGCATACACCAGACATCAGGACACCACTGTGCTTTGACAGTATGTTGAACATAAGATGGTTAAATGTATACAGTAAATTCACAGTGTTTGTTATGGACCACAGCACGTGTGAAATGGGTTGTGACTAATGGGACACTGCAATGTAACTGGCAACATATAGGATAATATAGGATAATAGAAAAATTACAACGCTAAAAATGACAAATACTGCTGTTCAAAGCGCCGCCATCTTGGATTCCAAGTACAAAATGGAACAAAAAAGAAAAATCTCAGTAGTCAATTCACTATTGTATGTAAGGCCATTCCTCTCTAACTGCTTTCACTTTGAGCAAGAAATGCAGTTATGCACGAATGAGCCAATGAACAATGAACAAAGTGTTAAGTTGTTTCTGAATGAAAGTTACGTTTGGTCTTATAAAGCTGGATATCTTTTATTTTCATTCCTGGAGTCTTTAACCCTCACTTTCATTTGAGAATGGTTTGGTTCTTCAAAAGAATGTAACGTTTACATAGACGGAGAGCTGTTCTTCATGCTTTGTTCAAAAGAAATCAATATGGCTGGAGCAGCTGGAACAGGTGGCACAGTTACACGCAAATAAAGGGCACAGTCGCAGATAGTGTAGCCTATATAATTAGATATTAACATTATTCCATCAGAAACATAAGGAACACAATTCTTTATGAGGTGGTAAATGAACAGAAACAATACTGTGTGACGGAAAAAGAAATATAGCGCTTTGCATATCGACTTCACATATTGAATCGTGTTCATTTCTAATAAAAACATAACGATAGGATAGTCCCCAGTCTTTCAATGGGCGGAGTATAAACCCAGGCTCATGTTTGGAAAGTCTCCTATCTCGTGGAGAGAGAGAGAAAGAGAGAGAGAGAGAGAGAGAGAGAGAGAGAGAGAGAGAGAGAGAGAGAGAGAGAATGCTTTTGTATTAAAGATGCATCCAATGCCCTTAGCTCAGCAACATGAAAAATTCTTCCGATTAAACATTAAAGATAGAGGACAGTCCAATGGCAAAACATTCACTCTGCATCAAAACAAAGCAGAGAGAGAGAAAGAGAGAGAGAGAGAGAGAGAGAGAGAGAGAGAGAGAGAGAGAGAGAGAGAGAGAGAGTGAATTCCCCTTGAGGTCAGAATAAACATATCTAATCAGATAGGAGCTATGTCCACTTTACATGGACTTGAAGTTACCCTCACGTCAGTTTAGCTAGTGCCCTCTGTAGATTCCTATCAGGGCTGCTTCTAACATTTTCTTTCTTTCTTTCTAACATCTTTCTCCAGCAGGCATTCCACACATTCAGCAATTTATCCCAGTCTAATGTCAGAGTCTATTTTAGTACAGAGGAATTGAGAGGGTTCTAAGTTGACTATATAAGGCCGGCTAATTATTCCTGGGGTCATATTTCTGTTTTACGTGACTTGCAATAATGTTAATTTCCATCCATTTTGCTCTGAACTAAACAAACCTGAAAATCGAGACAAGGGAAATGTAATTTTCACCAAAACAGCAAATTATTTGAATCATCTCTACTTCATCCATAATATAATTTGCTCAAACAAAGTTTTATTTAAGCAAAACCAAGTTTACAAACGGAACCTGACTGGAGCATCTTTATAAACTTCCCTTACAGCATTGTATTACCCAACCCTGACAAACAAATGAATCCAACTGGATCATAACAAGTGTATTGCAACTTGACTGTATCCTGACAAACAATGTTCTTTTTGAACTCAACTATTGCCTCACAAAATTCAGTCTGAGCCCAAACTGTCTAAAACCCAACTGTTGCCCAGTGATATTCTGTCAAAAGTCTTAACTGTACACCATCAAAAGTCTGTCCAACCTTGACTGCAGCCCAACAACATTCTCGCCAAACCTGATGTAATCTTGACGCCCACCAACAGTAGAAAATCTAAAAAAAAAAAAACCTAAAATTTGGTTTACATTCTATTTATATAGGATTTGTTAATATCTAATGTCTTTGAACAACGCAAACTTATGCTTGAAAACTGAATCTGACCAAAGCCCAATTAATTAAATACATTTTTAATTCAAATAAACCCTGCGAATAGTCTTCCCAGGTTCAGACCATTATTTCAGGGTCCTTGTCCCTTTCTCAGTTCCTTTGCATATATTCACTGAGGAAACATCTCTTCATAGAAATATGAGCTCTGCAATCTCACACTGCACAAACTTCAATGACGGACCTCGTAAGTAGACAAAAATAAATGAATAATTTCTAGGCTACAGTGTCAGGGCCCTGCGATTGTTCATTAGACGACTGTTCTGGTAGACTGGATTGACGGGAGCTTTAGTAACTATTGTCATTTTGAACACACCATCACACACAACGAAACGTGAAAAAAAGCCATGACTGGGACACAATGAAGGGGTCAGTTCAGCCAACTCTAGAGCCGCAGAACTAATGCTGGTGGTCAGATGAATCACATGGTTTGAATGGAACACAGGAGAAACGTCTTCACCAATGCATCAACGACAATGGAGCAGCACTCAAAGATTAAACGTGTAGAATGACTCTGATCTCCCTTGTCCTTCTGCTCTAATATTTATTTAAGAACTTTTAAGCTCTATTCAAGCTGGATTAGTTTTACAAGAGAAGGTTCTGAAGGTAATTTGTAAGGGATTTGATGCACTATTTATAATTATGGCCCAGGCTTCAGAGATATTGGTTGAATGTCCACAGGGACGTTGAGAAGATATTGGGAGTTGAAATGGATTTGCATCCAGTAAGTGTCCCATTTGATGAGGCATGTTCAACCTGTTAGAGTCATTGTTAAAAACAACTTCAACAATGGGCAAGTGATAAAGTTTCTTGGAAAGAAAAGTTGGTACAAAAAACTAGTAAAATTCATGTCACTTGATTACACAACCTTTACACACTAAGTTGATTCTATACTGAATTGGAACCATGCCTTACAGTGATGGTCAAGGTTCACGTCCCAATTCAGCATAATCAAAGAATTTGGTGAAAAGTAGAATCATATTAAATTTCCATGTATTACAGATTTTTGTAGTGTTGAGTTACAATGACAGTGTGACTCAAGCTCTAAAAACTTGTGCAAAACCCTCTAGCGAGCAAATGCATTCATTTGTGTACACACTTTAGTGAAAGGGAGGAAACTGACCATTTTGTTTAAACACCTCAATATGGTCACAATTTTTGAATGTGACCTTACAATAGTTCAGGATATGCTATGACTCGTCCGTGTATCTTTTTTATAGATCAGAGTGGGTAAATATGTACATTTTATTGTGTTTAATTCCATTATTAAATTCTTATAGAAAATAAATAACAGATTTTGTATGTGTACTCATCACAGTATGGTGGCCACCACTGTAGGTTCTGTGCCAGGTAGCACTGTAGTTATCAAATTTCATAATAAATGGTCTAAATGTAACTGGAATTCAATTACACTTTTCTCCCATAAATGTTATATTAATGAAATATAATTATTTGGACAGCAAAGATGTGTTTTCGCCACAAACACTTACAGGAAACATGGATGTTGATGTTGGTGTTAGTTTTTTGAAGACTACAATGCATTTTAAGTGTCTACTGGTTCAATGAAAATCCTCTAACAAAATCATAAATAAATAAATAAATAAATAAATAAGCGTTGAACACCATGACCCAGGAGAAAATCCTGCTGGCGGTTTGTTTCCACATTTTATCGCTCATTTTTTATGTTTGCAAAGAGACTCAGCTTCGCTCTAGAGCAAATCCTTGAACGTCAACATTTATTACACCACTGTCACACCACAGTCTGGGTTTGTATTGAGAAGCCTGTTTAAAGCTAGCTTGATGAACTCACCAGATCAATAGCATAATAGCGGCAGTAAGAGGCAGACAGCATAAAATATTTATCCCCCCATCATTTTGCTCAGGCCTTCACCCAACCCCACAAAGAGTGTCTGTTGACACTTATTCACAATGGATTTTCTGGCTAGTTGTCTTGACTTGAGTCTCACAGACAGAAGGAGCATCCTTTGACCTCTGGAAGTGGCACCGTGGAGTTAGCGAGCAGCACTGTGAAGTGTGATGTGATGTGATGTGAAGTGGTCCATGGAAGGAGCCAGTTAGGGGTTTCAGTTAGGGGTTTCGTTAGCTGACAAAATGTATAAAGCAATGCTGGAGCACATTAAGATAAAGTAGACCTCTTCAGGGTTTTAGGGTAGAGGTGAGTGAAACAGCAAAAAATATCATATCACAGTATTTTGAGAAAATGTTCAGATAGTTGATATGTCATGAAATGCATTTTCCCATCACCTATTAAGATGCAACAAGTGACAGAAAATTTTCAAAATATAATGAGAACAAATTATGTGTATTCAGTGTTTCCCACATTATATTACAGTAAATTCACTTAAGCGAAATAAATGGTTCAACAGAAATGACAATATCACAATATGCTCAGAATATCATATTGTGGCCACAATTTATCACGATAACCAAAAATATCACCAGCTTTAATTTTGGCCTCCACAGAGGGCTGGTTTTCCTGACTGAACAAACCTGACTCTCCTGAGCAGGTATGTTTAGACCCATCTCTCTACCTGAACTTTTCATTGTTCTAGGTAGGAAATAGTGGAACCACTTCAGGCCTTATCATTGAAACTTTACAAGAGCTTCTGAAAGGGTTCTCTGAGTAATAAAAGACTGGTTTTAATGGCCTCATGTTATAAACTATTAGGATGTTATTTACTTTTTAAAGAACTTTGATGTTTCATAGTTTCATGTTTCTATAGAAAATTATTATTAGTATAATTTCAAATTGCAGCAACACAGTAAAAGTCAATTTGTTGGCATTTTATTTCCAAACTTCTCTTCATGGAAGCCCAATGCTACTTGTAGTTGACATCAACTCCCTGGTTTGGCCTCAATCAGACCTTTCTTCCATTAACCCAGGTTTTGCTGGAGTTTCGCACATTCATGCAATGACTGAAAACCTGGAGAGGAGATCTAGAACCAAACCTGTGTTCTTCTAACCAGTTCACAACATCTCAATGACAAAGATCAAACATTTGATCCTTTACTGTCGCTTTTACTCTAATGTTCACTCATGTTTCTGGCAGAAAGACACTCAAAGCTGAGATCAATGGCTTTAAACCATGTGTGTAGGTAAGACTTTTGTGTAATACTGTATATTTTAAGCGAGTTCCATCACACCATTGTTTTTTAAAGAATAATGGTTAAAATAGCTGACCAGTCAAAACACGTTTGAGTATAGTTTGCGTAGCATGTGAAATTAACATTGCTAACAAAAATTACAAGTCAATATCCAACCCTCAAACTCTCAACCTGTCAGATCTTCTCTAAAATGCTTGACTGTTTGCTGAAGCACATGGTGTTGGTTTAATAGTGGGGAATACTCTTCCACTGTGATATGAAACATTTAATATTGGTCAAAACGTTCGTTTAAAAACCCTCAAAAACAATATGTATTAAATTCAGACGTACGTGTGGCGCCGTTGCATAAAAGCCTTTTTAAAGGTTTTAAATACTTCAGACGTCTAGTTTAACGCTTCATTTTATGACAGTAACACAGTCTGAACTCTTGAAACCATCTTGAGACCATCATGTTAAAAACATATGTGCGTGTGCAGAAGCTTTTTAAAGACGCCATGAAACTTCACATCCGGTGCCAGTTTAACGGTTCTACCCAGAATCTTTACATTATTGAAGGTTGTTTAAAGTTTTAAAGGTTATTCTAGTGCTCACATCTCATTTACAGAAGAACCATACTTGGAGAACCATGTGCTTTAATATTGCATCACCCATAGTCTACCACTGCATCCACCAAATCAGTATGAGGGTCAGTTTGGAGCTGGCGCCAAATCTCTGGACTATGGGAGGAAACCAGTGCATCTGGAGGTAACCCACGCAAACATGGTGAGTAATATTAATACTATGATGCATCTAGTAGTTTCTGTAACGTCATTAAAATGTTATTTAGTGGCTTTGGTTTGCAAAGATGGGGAAATCACAACCCAGTCAAGCTTAGTGTTCAAACCAGGAAACTCCCAATGTTCCCAATGATATAGTAATTTACTATATCAAATTTATAACTAATTGTGATACACTGAGGATATTCAATATATCGGCCAGTCCTAGTGTCATGTAATGTTCTGATTGGCTGAGTTTCACAGCACGGTAATATCATTCAGACCAGACTAGTAGAACAGCATGTGGGAATTTTACACTGTGTAAATCACCACCAACCAAACCAAATGCTCAGTCTAACAAGAAATGCAAATCACCCCGTTTGGAAACACTGCTGCATGGTGGCAGTACCTCCATCTGACAACAGGAGGAGATGTAGCAATAAAGATAAGGCGAGAGAGAGTATGAGAGAGAGAAAAAAAACGAGAGTGAGTGAGAGAAAGAGAGAGAGAGAGCATTCGTATACATTCCATACACACAGACAAATAGAAAGAGATAAAATGAGAAAAAAAAAACATTGGATGGTGAGAACGTCCTAGCAGATGGATAGACGTAATGAGAAGAGGCGGCCTTCTTTGGCAGCGTTTCTGTTTACATGGCCCAGAGAGAAGCGACGAGGCTGGGAGATGCTTTGAAAAAAAAGCAAAGTGGAGATAAAGGGTCTGGTGTGTTGGGGTGCGGGCGGGGTTGGAAAGGACGTGCAGAAATGGTGAGGGCCCATGTTCTGCATTTCCTTTCAGAGACCTTAATAAGAAGTAAATGTTTAAAGGGGGAATTTTGAGGCATCAATGTGCGGGTGGGTGGGAGATATAAATTGTTGTCAATCATGGAGGGGTGAATTAAAAAGATTGAAGCTCACTCAAGGGTGCAGAACTATTGTCAGTCATTGGTTGGTGGACAAAAACAGATTTTGGAGTGGGGGGTGGTTGGGAGGGCAAAGATATTGTCAGCTGCGGTTGGTGGGTTGGTTGGACTGGGTCAGGCCAACAAAACTAACTCAAAGGGCACCATTTCCCAGCCTTTTTTATCCCTAAAACTGGCACATGGTGGCACTTTGTAGAGGAAATAGCATCATTTTCACATTTTTAGTACAGTTTTGCAAAGTTGCTGGGAGCGGCTTTGATGTGCAACACTTTGTTCGAGAGAAACTTTCTGAGACGGAATTGTTCACAGATGTGTGGAATGGAACCAGACGTCTGGTTCCTCTAAAGACTCCCTCACAGGAAGTTATAACATGAATGACATTTAAAAATAGACTTTGGTTTTGGCCTAAAACTTTTCTTTTGAACTATTCTTTAATAGTGGAGGGGTACATGCAAGGCGATGAAACAAAATAGTTCCCAAGAAAAGTATTTTTACCAGCTTAAAAAAGCAAAACAAAAAAAAAAACACATACGTATGTAGCTTTAAAGGTGAATTTCTATAGAAAACACAATGGTTTTTGACATTGTGTGTCTTAGGCATCAGTAGTTCTCCTTGCTAATGTGGATTCTCCCATTGTTTCACCTGCAAATGCTTCTGATTGTCTTGGAATTGAAATTATAATGGTAAAAACAGGAAAACGGTGGTTTCCCATGGTGTGAGTCCTAAAAGAGAGCGAGGAAGGGAAAGAAAGCAGAGGGGACGTAATTGCAGATGAAGATGAAGAGGCTCATGAAAGGGTAGGTGGGCTGTAGGATTAATTGAATATTAAATTAGCCTTGCATATCGATCGCATTGCTGCTGCTGAAACAGTCACGTCACATATCAGGGGGATTCAATTACAGCCCCATAATCAGCTGTAATTCCCCCGGCTCGGTGTCAGAGGGACAGCCCGACTAACTGCTATCGTCTTTCTAGGCTCATCCTGATTTGCTCTCTCTCTCTCTCTCTCTCTCTCTCTCTCTCTCTCTGTCTCTCTCTCTTTCTTCTCTATAACCCTTCATCCCTTTTTATTGTCTTCCCACTGCAGTTAAATTGCCAACATTTACCATAGCTTCATCTGTCTTCCTCACGCTCCCGCTCTCGCTCTCCCTCTATTCGCTATTTTTATCTTATTTTATTCAGTTATTACAGAGGGTCTTAGCAAGTGGGTGCAAATTGAAACATTTGGGGCAGAACTGGGGCAAAATATATGTATTTTCTCCAATTCAGTGCCACTTTATAATATCGTTTAGCTCTGATTGGTCAATCTTCCACAGGACATTAGCAATTTAACCAATTGTTTCAAACGTCATGAAATAAGAGCAGGTTACGTTATTACATTGACAAAAAAACCCAAAATGGCTGCCCTTATAAAGTGTAATGAACGGTTTATTATTAGTTCATGAATTGTCCATAATTAGGTTATAAATGACTTGAAAGCATTATTAAACATTATAACACAGTGATGGCGGCTGGAGATGGGATGGCTTGACCAATGGCCAAGTGTTTTGATATTTGTCCTCAAATTTTACTCAAACATTTAGGATTTAGGATTGGACCCCCAAGCTACTGAACTCTATTCCCAAGCTAGAGATTCTTTTCCTACCATATTAAAAACTGTGAGGTCTGGCTGCTAGTAGTGTGTTAGATTTCTTGTCAGCTGTTTCAGGTTTGTGTCTCCGCCCCTTTTCATGTGTGTGTCATGTGTCTTTAGTATTAACGTGGGCCTTTCTCCTGGTTCAGGGTCGATTCGTGTTTGTTCGTGGGCTAGTGTACCTGTCGTGGGTTTGGGTTTTGTTCTTGTTTGAGTGTTTTTATTTTTATTTAATAAATGTCTTTGCATCAAACTTGCAATTGCCCCAATCCCTCAACCCCAACCATGACAGTAATCTTCTCCAACCCCCATAACCCATACAGTGTCCAAAGGTATTGAAAATTAATTTATGTATTGCAAACGCTAAATAATCCTTATTAGGGTATTTGTTACCTATTAGCACCCCTCTATTGACCCTTAATAAGGGGAGTCTTAATGTAAAGTGGTACCAAATTGGCAAGTTACTATAATACTTAAATCTAGAAGGCCCCTGGAAGCTAGACCCTCATTATCATGGTTAGCATCTCCAGTTGGCTGGATATTTTTGAGTTTTGGATCATCATTAAAACCAGATACAAGCACCACACACGCTATCATGACATCACTGTGTAATGTACCGTTGCCATGTTGGTTCCAATTCCCAATGGTCAGTGTTGAGTAATGATGAATGGGATGAATACAAATTCACTTAGTAATTGGCGTCCATTGCTACATGGCACGTCTATTTTCAAAATTAGCTGTAGTTTAGAGAACAGTTCACCACTCTTTCCTTCTTTTTTACTGCATCAGCCTAACAACAAGTAAGCCTGACTAAAACTACTTCATAAAGATGTTCACTCCATCCCTCCTGTCAGTTTGTCTTAGGAAATTCTGCCACATTTCCATTGTTTTTCACCATCCCGAGTGTGGCAGGAATCACAGTTTGGGCTGCACGACTGCAGACGAGTCGAGCTTTTCACCGTAATTGACAAGCCATGAGGCATCTGGGCTGCAGCATGAAGGTGTGTTACTGAGATATGCTAACGAAACTAGGGAATGCCATCTTGCAGAAGGCTGAAGACAGATGAGAGTGGATGTGTTCTAGTTTACACTGCCAGATCCTATAAGTATCTAATGGTTGGAGGTTTAGTTACACCGTCGAAATGCCAGAAAGTGTGGGTAAAATGACTTGAAAAGCAAGCAGCAGCTATCGAGAGCCATCTTCCTTTAAACAATCACTATTCACTCATAAATCCTTAGATCCTTCAGGGGAAGAAAGGCTGTTGTTTTTCCATAAAACTAGCTATGCTAAGCTAAAGAGCAGGTTCTTAATGTGGACAATTTCTGTTTTTGTTCAAACTACCTTAGATATTTATAGAAAAAATTGATAGTTTTGTATATAGATCTGTTTTCTTTTATACATAAAGTGGGGGTCTTCACATTTAAGGACTGCCTGAAAGAACAATGGCAAACAATATATAGTCCTTTAGTCTAAAACAGTCTTTCTCAAATAGTGGGGCAATGCCAGGGGGTCGCATGTGACCCTGGGGAACCATGCATTTTAACCAGACTAGAATAAAGTGTAACATCCACAGATCCACTACACTAGGTGGCAGGGTTTTTTTTAACCAAGCATGCACACACACGCACAGAGCAGGAGATATAATGTACTGCAGTGAAGACCAAGTACAGGTCCCAGCTAAACATTAAGCAGGAGCTGAGAGTTTCACCTTGCTTTGAAAAGCCATGCACTGCAAAACGTGCTCATTGTAGTCTAATTTTGATTAAAAAATCAGCACAAATGGTTTAATTTTTTTTTTTTTTAGGTTAAAGTGTTTTACTGTAAATATTTGAGAAGGTCCAACTATTTGAGAAGGACTTAAGTGTTAATTTTGGAATTTTTGAGGATCTGTACCTTACTTGAGTAGTTAATGTTGCTGATGAATTAAATTTTATTTATTGATTTTGTTTAATTTAATTTTTTTATTTTTTTATTTTATTTTTCAGAATCTAATCTAATAGTTTGAATAAGTTTATCATTTTTTCCCAGGCAAACTGATGCACTTTAAATATTGTAGTAGTTTAGAGAGTTGCAGTACTACTACATGAACTTTAAATATGTTTTGTTTTAGACTGAAAATAATGTTAATAAAGTTATTCTTTGTTTTAAGTTGATCTATATTTCTTTCTTTATCTTTACTGTAATGTTAATAAGGATACAATGTTATGCTGATATATACTTATAATAACAAATTTATAGGGGGGTGTGGGGGGGGGGGGGGGGGGTAATTGAAAAACACTG
>JBBIGC010000145.1:21721905-21739059 GCA_037576955.1 Lepidarchus adonis
TTTCTTTCTTTCTTTCTTTCTTTCTTTCTTTCTTTCTTTCTTTCTTTCTTTCTTTCTTTCTTTCTTTCTTTCTTTGCCTAACACTGTTATTACTGATTCTCTTTCTCTCTCTCCCACTCACCCCTACTCACCATCCTCATCTGTACTCTTTCCCTCTCTCCTTTTAGAAAGAGACGCCCTTCTGCGTGTCACTGTAGTGGGATCAGTGGGAACTGCTCTTTGCAGAGTTGCAGAACATTCCTCAGTGCTTTCCGAGACATGTATATGCATTGAGATATTTCATTACTCTGCCAAACGTTTCTGCAAACTCTCACAAGAACGGAATCAATTTCACACAAGCATTGTACTACTACCCTGCAGAAGCCTCGCCAGTGGGGATTTCAGCTCTGCTAGTGGCAGACTCACACAGAGTCTGGGTCACTGTGGGTATTTACAGTACTGTGCACTGGGTAAAAGTGGTGTTTACACCACCTTTGGGACAAAAGAGCTTCATTATCTTTAAAAAAAGAAAACGACTTCCAAGCAAGACTTCAATACAAATCAATACTGTAGTGTCACTGACATTGCATATCACACATAAACATGAGTGTTAATTTGACTGAAATAGTTTTCAGGTGATGTGCATGGGTGTGGCCTAAAGTGATTAACACTGCATATTAAAGTGCATAATTATTAAGCAGTTTTATTAAAGTAGGTAAAACTTAAATTAACAGACAAATAAAAAAGTAAAAAATGGTTTTAAATTATTATGGTTCACACCAGACAATCAAAAGTTATATTGCAAATAACCAACACGTATGTAGGGAGTAGATAAGGCACCAATATAATGCAAAAATCTTGAGCGCTACCAAGAGCCCATTAACCTCCATCATCACCACATTCCAGAACTGCAATCTACTTGAAGTGTCCAGAAGTACAATTGGATGAAGATAGCTGAAATATTACCACCCTGAATACAATTCTAGCTGAAATATTTAGGTTTTATGTAACAGTGGAATTAGAACGACTCTTGATAGAATGGCTGGACATGGGGCACCATTATGCGTCAGGCATCAGTACCTGTATGGTGGAATAGGTTGGCATAGGCTGGTACAGGCTGTGATCATTAGGGGTGAACTAGTGAGAATAAACTTAAAAATGTCTTCCAAACCTACTGCCTGAATCTAAAAGCACCCAAGAAGTCAATGACCTTCATGCAGGACAATGCTTCATCACATTCTGCTTGACTACCTAACAAAAACCTTACAGATGACCAAATAACCCGGCCACCTTCTTCACCAGATTTAAATTCTATGGAGAACTTGCCTCTTTGAGCAGTTTCTGGGTGGACATATCGGTCAGTGAATACTTCTGAAAGGCCAGTTTTATTGGTTGTCCGTTAGTGATCCTTATTTGTTACACTTGCCTAAATCTTTCATTCCACTGCTTAACATAGTTACTGTTGGATTGGGAGCATTGTGTTTGTTCAACAATACAACTCAATCTTAATAAATAAAATGTGCTGAATAATTGCCATTGCAATGTACTTTCCATCCATCTATCCATTATCCAAACCGACTAATCCATGGGGAAAGCTGGAGCCGAACCCCGCTGACTATGGGCCAAGGCAGGGTACACCCAGGACAGGAGGCCAACCCACCACAGAGTGTACATTCCCACACCAATTAATGAACCAATTCATGGGAATTCATCTTCCCCAGTTTATTAGTTTTATCCCAGTTCACCTACTAGTTACATCTCACAACACTGGAGAACTCAGCACACGTGGAGATAAACAAGAACTTGTGTGAGCTAGCATTGTTCTAAGTGATTGTAGGCTTAGAACCCAAGTCATCAATGTCTCTGGCATCTTCAGGGATTGAACTAGCAACTTCCTGATGATGGGACCATTGCCTAAACACCTTTAATATATCCTCATTCTCACATTTCTACCCACAGTGAAGTACTAGTATAAAAATGGCTTCTCTTGGTCACAGACTGTGACTGTGACTGGATGTGTGCAGCATGAAGTCCACCTGCTACATCTCACACAGGACTTGATGTGAGTTTTGTCCCATCTGTGATGCAAATTGCAAAGAGATTGTACACACACACATACATACGCAAGCCTAAGTAAGAGCGAGTGTGTGTCTGTGCTGTAGTCAGCTAGAGACACGGCAGGAACTGGCAGATGACAACATCCTCAAAGACATGAGTTAGCTGTTCGCTAGTGGCAAAAAGTGGTCCACCTTTGGTCCAAAGGCTCCTTTGTTATGAAGCAGCTGGCACACTGAGGCAGGGTGGCATGGACTGAGCCTTTGTAGTGTCTCCATATCAGAAACATTCAGAACCATAAGTGGCTCTTTTCCCTTGAGGGCTACACAGCCTGTTCAGAAAGACTCTACAACAAGCTCCAGTGGTAACTGACTTGGAGACCCAAGGCTTGACAGATACAGGCACTGAGCTAATTGGCTTATCAGACCATCACTCAAACCTGTTCAAGGTCCTGGCCTCCATGTCCTCAGTTCTCTTAGCACATTTAATGAATGTCACCATTACCCAGACTTCTATCCATTATGCCAATGCCCAGTGTCATGTCAGGGTTCCCCAGACCTGAGAAGTGGCTGAAATGTCAGCACAACTGACAGCCCTTGGTGCGCTGATCAATGGGAAACAAATTGAGCGACCGAGCCTTAGTAATAGCTTCTTTCTATCTGAATTTTCCTCACTTTGATAGGGTTTTAGCAAACACCTCAGTAAATGGCCTTAGTGTTTGAGGTATGAAGTTGATAACATTGATGTTCTCTCAGAGGCTACTTGTAGCTCCACCATGCTGGCTTACAGTTACACACATATCCCATTGGTTAATGCAAAGTTTACGTTAATTGTTCTCTTGACCTTTATTAATGGTTTCTTGACCTTTATTAAAAGTTTCTGTAGTAGTTTCTAAAACAGCTGCCATCTTGGTTTTACTGATCGTTGGCAACAAACCAACAACTTTTACTTTGGTTTTACAATGTATGGTAACATCTGCAGCATCTGACATCTTCGTCTAAACTCCATGTCTACTTTTAACACACTTTGCACCATAGCGGACACATCTGCTGGCATCCATTTATATCCAAGTATAGTGAAGTTAGCAAAGGAAAGTCTTAGCAAAGTTACCATGGATTACAATAGATTATCCAACAGTTCCCCTCCTCAGACACACTTACTAAACCTGACGATTAACAGGTGAGTAGAACAAGGTGTGAAATCATCTACCTTCCAGGACTAAATGTGTAGAATTTGGGACAAGCAGTTGGTACAACGGTCCCTGAAAGGTACACTCAACTCACAACAAGGCCTGAGAACAATTCATCAACTCTGCAATCCTTGATTGTGGCTTTACGGCAATACCTTCCCAAGTTCCTACTGCACAGACTGTGCTTTGGCTATATATCACCTTGTCTGCTGTATTGTTTCACAGACAAAAAAGGAATTCGTCTACATCATGAAACAATGTGTGGTAGCATCCTAGCGAAATGAAGCTCAGTGTATAGCACGCGTTCTTTGTCCCAATGCTGGAATTATGGGGCCCGTGAGCATCAGCAATATTGGCAGAGGCTTTCCTGGGCTTTCAGGCGTGCCTTCAGACCCTGCGGCGGCTGCGGAATGAAAGGTGGGATTGGAGTGGTGTTGCAGTTGTGCTGGAGAAAGGCTTAGCGTCTGCACTAATGAGAGACAGGCTTTTACATGCTGACTGGAGGCAGGAAAATCCAATGTCGACCTCCGAGATGGAATAAATAAACAGAGCTCGAGTGCACAGCTCTCTGCTCTCTTAGAGAATGGCTTTTCTCCTTTCACTCTCCAGTGGCTCTTTTCTTCAAACTTTTGCCGCTGTAGTAAAGCCGTGCTGTATTGCAGTGACAGGGGATATTGTGTATTCTTCTTGAATGGCTCATCCTGACCTTTCATGAAACAAACAGATCTGACAAACGGGAGGATATTACACTGTGATGCGGTCAGTTTGATGAAGAAAGTCATCTTGCTTACAGTTGTGTATTTGAATTTTTCTTTCATTTCTGAAATATTTTGTTATTTTTGTTGAGATCTTATACCAGAGGGGCCAATGTTGGTCCTGGAGAGCTGTTGTCCAGCACAGTTTTGGTAAAACACACTCACTTTACTTGGCAATCAACAGGTTTGAGTACAAACTGTGCTGGACACCAGCCCTCCAAAGCAAGAGCTGGGCATCCATGTTTAATATGTATATTACCCCGTGTTTAATGGTTAAAAATAAACTTTTTGGGCAATTTACCTATTATTAGTACAGGGTATCCTTGACTTATGGCATGGTTCTTTTCCTCGTTGCGTGTCATTAGTCAATTTTTGATGTAAGATGAAAAATCCTGGTCCACATGTGTAATGCCCTGGTGACATTCCTCTGTTTGTGCACCAGAGGCTCTGTATTGCGATTTTCTGATCGTTTTATTAAAGATACTTTCACTTTTACTTTTCACACCATTAAAAAAAATTAAATGTGGTTTGGGGCAGCGTCTTAACCACATAGTTTAATAAGTTGAGTACATCATAAATGGAGGACCCCCTGTATTGTGTGTACTTATTGTTAAATGCACAGATGTACAATTTGCACCTAATGTACAGTGTATCGCGGGGTATAGTGTAATGTATCTGTCTATCTAGCTATCTATCTATTATCCATCCATCTATCCATATGGTGTTGAGCCATGCTATACAAGAAACATTTTTGGTTCCGTACAGAACCAAATGTGTGTGGGTGAAGAACCTTTTGAAGGTTTAACAATTCCTCTAGAATCCACAGGAAAGTAAAATGCCTTTGCTGCAGCACAATTAGCTTATTTACAGGGTCAAAAGGTGCCATTATGAATTTATTGAGCCTCAGATGCCATAGCAAAAAGAACCACTTTTGCTTCTCAAAGAACATTCTGGATTGTTGAAAGTACAAAGCAACTTTTACAATTTCCGTGGTCCAAATCAGGGTCTTGGTGACCACCTCCATTTATTTCAGGATCACAACCAAGTTCTAAGGTTGCTCAGTTGCTATACCACCAACTTTTGGTACATCACACGACTGTATAGTATAGCTGTACACAGCAATCATTTTGAGTCTTACCATTTTTTTCTGGGTTCTCCACATCCAACGGTACTAAAGTCTTTACAGAAAACTAATTTCAAAAGATTGAACTCTACTTTTGTGCCATTGAACTATATGGCATGCCCCCTCCTGGCCTGCCATACTGC
Organism: Lepidarchus adonis; assembly: GCA_037576955.1. Classification (NCBI taxonomy): domain Eukaryota; kingdom Metazoa; phylum Chordata; class Actinopteri; order Characiformes; family Lepidarchidae; genus Lepidarchus; species Lepidarchus adonis. The sequence continues at coordinate 21,727,150 of JBBIGC010000145.1, forward strand.
AGAGTTCTAGGAAACACGCTGATGTAAGTGATGTGAAAATTTCTGAGAGCTTGGAGGCATATCCAGGCTTTCTGAGACGTGGCAGAATGTGGGGAGAATGACTCATAAAGGTTCTATTCCCCCAGTATATAAACAAAAGGTTATGCAAAGAGTTCAGTGGCTAACAAAATAGTTTGTAATGGATCTTTCAGAGGGACCGATGTCTAGATCATGTAGGAATGCAGATGAAGTCTCCAGATAGAGATTTACAAGATGTTCAGCTTGGGAAATGGCAAAAGGAGGTAAAGTTGTGCAAATATAAAATGTGTTTTTGGTAGATGCTCTGTAATATCTCCAAAACTCCACTAAAGAATCCAATATCATAGTAATTTAGTAAGCCTCATTCATCTCAATATGATGAGGGAACTGAACATATTGGAGTCCTATTGATCTGTTGTTTGTGGCCTCATTTAGGCTTCATCTTTTGAAGGTTCAGTAGTTTATACTGTAGCTGGTTTACTGAAACCTCTCATTAAAAAATGTCGTTTTCAGCAAGTTCCAGATTTGAGCAGCAGATTTACCTTAGCATTTCATGATCTTCATCTCCTCCTGGTTGATTTTGGCTTCACTTTTTTCCCTTCACAATATAGACATGTGATTTTTTTTCCCACAAGCAATCTCTGAGAAAATTGTGTAAAACTTTATTTGGTTGTTAACCAAAGGAGGATTGGTTCACCTTAAAAACATGTCTTCCACCACATTAGAGAGCTTCTCTCATCTGTGTCATCTTTGGCTTGCTCACTAGGAGCTTAGATCTGGATTTGGTAAAACTGCATTGTGTTTTATGGTCTTTTTGTGCCAATAGCACTGGTCACCAACCCTAAACCTACCCCTAACCCTATACCTAACCCTAACTATCCTAAATATGTTTAAACCTGAATCTCCAATACCTAATGATAATACATGTAAAGGATTGAAGAACCCGGGGTAATTAAACACTTATGAGGATGTTGAATTGAGCAGGTGTGGCAGATTGTAGTTAAATTTCACCAGTATTTCTGGAAGAGCAGAATATTTGGAGAGTTATTTTTAAGCTAATATATATTTATTTTCAATCTAGGAAAATTTATTCCCAATTTATGCATTTGTTCAAATGTTTTTGTATCAGCATCAGCATATGTTGATGAAAAATTTCCCTTTACATGCATAAAGGGGTATAACAATTAATATAATCTATTTCATAGCATTGCCCAAAATAGTGCTATGATCAAATAAATCTATTTACTATGTGCAATGACTTTTTATTTTTATTTTTTTATTAAATAGCTGCTTTTGATTACGTCCCTATATCTGACCTAAAATTTTCAAATTACAATTTGTTTGCATTTGAGAATTAATAGAAATGTAGCAGGATGTGTGAAATGTCTTTATATTTCATACCGACCACAAAGCCCAGAAGTGAATTGATTTTTACAACAAAAAAAATCAAACCATTGATTAAAATAATTTATGTAGAATCGAATCATGAGGACACTTGTGATTGACACTCCTAGATGTGTACATGAAAGACATTATACAAAGATATTGGCATATAAATCCCACATCAATGCATCTATAATAAACTTTCATTATTTTTTATTGTTGATGTTAACTGTGATTAATACAATTATATTTATCATGATAACACATTTTTATATTGAAACAAACACTTCCGCCAACTGTCTGAGTTTTTAGCATGAGCTTGATGTTTCAGAAAGAAAATTATTTACGTCAATGAAACATTGAATAATGTACATTCTGTTGATACAACATGCATCACAATAGATTTTTCAAAACAGCCCTGAACACATACCTTTCAGTGTAAGAAAACGAAGCAAATGTTGAGAGAACCCACGTTAATGGATGCTTTATCCAGTTTAGCTCCATACAAATCAAATGCAGCAAGCAGATGGAGTGCCTACCCACCTTGGTTGCCCTGACAATGAGTCTGAGTGGGTAAAAAGCACTCTAGCTCACTCTGAAAGAACCTTGGCTGGCGAAAATGTTGGATTGGGTCAGGAAAAAACTAAATAGCTTATTATGATCTGAACTTGGAATGGGAAAGCGAGCTGGATGCAAGAGATGGCATTGATGCCATTCATTTAGACAAGTTTGGAGCATTCGCATCACTTTCTGCTGAAGTTGCTTCAAGGCTGACCATCCCTCATAACCCCATACCTATACACACTGTCCCCATGGCAACGATAAAAATCTAAGAATCCGCATGCTGTTGTTCTTATGATGAGGTGTTGATGCAGCTGAGCTAAACTGGATGCCATTCTTCCTTATCAAGGTTAGATCGTCTAACATTGTTTTTTTCTTAAAGCATTTAAGTACATGACAACCCTGTCAATACTGTGGAAAAACTGTTTTCCCCATTTATTTTGCATGATGGGAGGACATGTTAGACTTGACCCTGTGGAAAACCTGTAGAAATCAACAAATTGACAATTCTGAATTGAATGTTCAAATATAGATCCAATGGCGTTTAACTCAGGTTCATAGAATCAATGGTCCTTCACAGTTTCATGCATTTCTTAGCACTATACCCTAAAAATCAAGCTCTTGAGTTGGATCAGATGTGTTGGGTCAAGAAATGCATATGGGCAGAGCAATGGGCCCCCAAGACTGGAGTTGCTTTAGAATGCTCAAAAAGTTCTCCAGCATATTTAAATTTTTTTCTCCACATAATCCAACCAATCAGTGAAGAAATACACCTTCCTGGACTGAAGAGCAGGAAGAAATATGCAGGGCAGAGGAACTCTAGGACCATTATTGGGAACCTCAGCTTTAGACCTTTACCACTTGACATATGAAGGCCACGGTATGTAGCTCCTCAGGTTGCAGTTTAGTAGGAGGTCTCTTCAGGGACTTAATTAGCCACAGATGTTTTTGAAGAGGCTAAGTGCGAGCACTGGTCAAATAAACAGCACACCTAGAAGAAGAACACCAATTACCACCATTCAAATGAGGACGCTTGTCCCTGGCATCTTTAGGACTCCTTTGTTTCTGCTGTTTACTTATTCGCGGGTGACCACTCATCCAGAACCTTTGGCGTTTGACTTTCATGCACAAAAATATGGTCAGAAAGGTCAAGCAGCCTCAATGCAATAGGTCAGTAGAATATCCAGGAAAATTGCCCAGCAAAAAAAGCCTATCTCTGGCTTTAGTTTCCAGCCTTGGGAAAAGAAGCAGGCATCATCAAGGCAACCTGCCCGTAATGAACTTCTGCAAAGTGCCACTTTTAATTAGCAGGGAAGGGACCTCAGACAATTCTCAGGCTATGACAGAGCTGTCATCGTTAGCATGACTAAGCGCTCCAAGCAAGAGACAGAGTCCCAGAGAGAAATAATAATAATTAGATGGAGATGAAGAAGGAGAAAGAGAGATACTGAGAGATAGATAGATAGAGAGAGGAAAGATCTGTGGTACTGACAGATCGTTCCAGAAGGATCATTCTCTCGGAAAATGGAACACGGGAAACCCCATCAGTTTAAAACCAGTGAGCCAGAGCTTGGCTTCATGTCTCCAGGTTCTTACCTGCAGTGCTTGTGAGGGCCACTTAGGGTCTCGATAACGAAGCACTCCCCATCGTTCAAGCAGTAGGCCAAGTCTTTCTCCTGACAGGGCTTGAAATGCTCCGATTTCAATGGTGGCAGGGTAGGGGCCGCTGGAAGACAGGGTAAAGAAGACATAATGTTAGTGATAAATTCCCGCAAGATCTTTTAAATAATAGGCCACAATTTCAGCAGAAGTTTTTCCAGTGTATGGACTTGAAGTACCACATATCTGCCCCTGCCACCCAATTAATATTGAATTAATAATCTCATTCAATGAACCAAGCAAGGTGCAACCAAAACCAAAAAAGTGCCCAAGGAAGAGATACCCCAGGGCCATCATTCAATCACAAGTAGCTTGGATGTTTTGTGTGAAATTTAAGCTATGCTAGCTTCACACAATTTCCAAGAACTGCTTGGTTACTTTCTACACACAAAAATTGAAAAAAGTAACACACACAGTAATCACATAGAGTAACTTTATAATTAATAATACAATGCCACGTTCATTCCTGGTAGAAATCCAAGCTCATGTTCAATCTCAAACAAAAATTTAAAAAACTCAACCAAGGAACTTTTCAAGAACAATTGCTTCTTAGAATCAATAAATCCACAACAAACACTGAGAAGCTCCAGTTGTTCAGTTTATTGAACATTATTTCACCTCATGCTTTGACCCTTGCTTTTATGGTCGAGATAAAATGATAACAAACCCTGCAGACACACTTCATACACACCAAAATAAAGCATTGGGATAACAGCCTAAACGCTTTCCCATTACCCCAAGCAGAAGCAGTCATTACACCGGACAGGGGCAATGCTATAGCGCAGTGTGTGTAACATTAATACAATGCACCGAGTGTTTGCTTTTCTGCTGATCCATGACTGTGAGAAGATGGATGAGGGAGAGGAATAATCGCTCTCTCCGGCCTAATGAGATTAATATAGGAAGCAGTCCACTGTTTGAGAATAAGACTCCATCATGATGAATAGAAGCAGGCCCTGCATTTGTGGAAGTTAGAGTAATTTCAGAATTCGACTCTTTACTTTCCTGACAACACTCTCGCGCTCTAGAAATGATCTGGCAGCATGGCAAATGTGAAACATGCCTTGTGAGCTTCTGAAATTTCTCTGATGAAGCTGTCAGTTAGCTAGTTTTAACCTTGAATTATGTGCACTTGGGTTATTCATACAGATTGAGAATATGCAAGCTAAAGATTAATTACACCACCATTCAAACGCCTGTAATCGCTCATCATAAGAAATGGCACCAATCCAATACTAGGTATCAATAGAGGGTATGCACTGATATTACTACCCATGCCCATAAATCAGACTGAGTAGTGAAACATGGTTGACTTCAGTAGGGAAAACTGCACAACTGCGGTTAAAGGCACTTGGGCGTCGCAGTGGTCCTTCCAACCTTCCAAGAAACCAATGGTTCATGAACATTGACATTGGTGGAATTGGGTCCCTTGACATTTATTCATATATGCCTGACCAAAACCACTGAAGCTTAGTCAGATTTGTTGGTGAAATATATGGGCAGGTACACATATCTGTATTTTATTGCAACTTTTATTTGGAAAATTAAGCCTGGTTTGCCTGCTTAGAAAACAGTGACACTCACTAACGTTATTTATGGGAATGAAACAGCCAGTGAACACGAACCCCCACTGAAACCTTGAATAACTGCAGAAAAGACAGGGGCAGTGCTGATGGCCAGGACCTGGAGAGACTTGCTTACAGCTCTGTCCATAGTGAAGATGCTTGATAAAACTCTGTACAAATCACTCCCATTTTCTCTTTTTGTACAGTCAATTGCACAACAGCTCTTTCTTATTTTGGATGTGTTTTTGCATCATTGGCGCTAAATGCTGCCACTTAGCAAAAGTGTCTTTTTCGCCACTCAGCTTGTGAAACCTTCACCTACTGTGACATCCCATTCATACCTTCTGTATTGGCTGAGAGGAAAAGAATGAATTTTATAAAAGTAAAAACTTTTTTACAGACCTAATCTGAAAATGTTCTAACTGGGGATGTCATGTTGCTAATCGTGTGGGTTGGGTAATCTGAGCACAATGGCTTACTTTAAAACAGCCATCTGAATGGGGAATCACAGTTATTCATTAGAATGTCTGTATAAGTTGTTGAGAAGATGTTCAGGATGGGTTTGGTGCAAAATGGTTATTAGCGACTTCATTACAGTGGTGGTGAATGGAACCAGAAGGCACAAATTCAGCCATTTTAAAACTGAAAACCATCACTGTATCTGCACGTCTTCTAAGTTTGTATTTGTATTCATAATTGTCAAAAGGTTTCTTAAAAACGTATTGTCATACAATGCCTCCTCGGCATGAACAGACTGATATTTTGTTCGCAAAACTAACGTTAAAGTTGTATATCGGGTGGTAGCAATAACTTACGGTGACTTAATGTTCAGAGGCTTGGTTCCATACACAACCATTACAAACAGTTCTCATTAAGCTCGGCCTCATTTCCTGAAGAAAGGAACATACACTTCAAAGTATGATTAGTATTTTTCCAAGTCAAATATTGAATTATGTTGATTTTAAATTTTGGACAAAAATGTTCTTGCCACTCATCTGCTTGTAGTTTTTCACAAAAAAAAGATTCTGAACATCAAAAAGTACTTCAAAAAGTAAAAGTTCCATGCCAGCTATATTTGTTATAAAAGAATATGTTGGGGTCATTTTCTGTATATTAACAAGCACCTATGCTCCAGTATCCAAATCCAAATAATCAACAGTGGTCTGCTGGTCAGAAACTGTTGAACAATGTGCATAAACCTCAGAACCTCAACAATCATACAGCACAACAGCTTCTAAAGCTCTGAATAATGATGGTACTGATAACATCTTCACTGCCAATCAACTTTTCCACTGACACCTTCGTTAGCAGCCACAGTGTAATCGGTTTCTCCAGCCGGTCCCGGATAAAAGCAGACTATTAAAGCAATGCTAGCCTCCAGCTTTCTCATGGATCTTGGCTTTGCAGAGTCTCTTCTATCTTGCTTTCATGGCTGGAGGCTGGGTCACAGAAAGTGAAGAGTCTGGCAATGGATTCCCATGGGCCGTTCTTCAGAAGTCACAGTTCCCCTCATGCCCGGCAGCCAGTCTGCCAGTCAAGGTCATGGTAAATCGACCAGGACAGGTGTGGTGGATGTCAAGGATGGAGAGGCCAAATGGGGCCATGCTTATATAGTCTGTGTAATAATAAGTACCAATTGGAAAACTTTCCAGAAAAAACTCTGTGAGCGTTTTCTGCACTGCTAAAAAAACATCACCCTGTCCCTTAAGATGTCACTGGTGATTGTCTGCTTCAAAAGGAAGGACTGATCCTCTCCTTTCGATCCACTGTTCGTTCAGTGGCAGTAACCTTTTGAGAGTTGACTGATTTTTGGTTTGTTGGTTAGTTGGGTGGTTGATTAGTTAGTTGGTTGGATGATTGATTAGTTGATTCATTGGATGATTGATTAATCGGTTGATTGGTAAGTTGGTTGGATGATTGATTGGTTGGTTGATTGATTAGTTGGTTGGATGATTGATTAGTTGATTATTTGGTTAGTTCATTGGATGATTGATCAGTCGGTTGATTGGTAAGTTGGTTGGATGATTGATTGGTTGGTTGATTGATTAGTTGGTTGGATGATTAATTCGTTGGATAAATGGTTAGTTCACTGGATGATTGATTGGTCGGTTGATTGGCAAGTTGGTTGGATGATTGATTAGATGGTTAATTGGTTAGTTCATTTGATGATTGATTGGTCGGTTGACTGGTAAGTTGGTTGGATGATTGATTACTTGGTTAAATGGTTAGTTCATTGGATGATTGATTGGTCGGTTGATTATAAAGTTGGTTGGATGATTGATTAGTTGGTTAATTGGTTAGTTCATTGGATGATTGATTGGTCGGTTGCCTGGTAAGTTGGTTGGATGATTGATTACTTGGTTAAATGGTTAGTTCATTGAATGATTGATTGGTCGGTTGATTATAAAGTTGGTTGGATGATTGATTAGTTGGTTAATTGGTTAGTTCATTGGATGATTGATTGGTCGGTTGACTGGTAAGTTGGTTGGATGATTGATTGGTTGGTTGATTGATTAGTTGGTTGGATGATTGATTAGTTGGTCATTTGGTTAGTTCATTGGATGATTGATTGGTCAGTTGATTGGTAAGTTGGTTGGATGATTGATTGGTTGGTTGATTGATTAGTTGGTTAAATGGTTAGTTCATTGGATGATTGATTGGTCGTTGATTGTAAGTTGGTTGGTTGATCCCAGGCATCTCTGAACACTGCCCCTCTTTTTGCAGCATAAAATTCAGTAGTCTGTGCCATACACATACCCAGAATTTTAGGCCTAATCTGGTTTTCTCAACGAGAAAAATAAACAGTAATTTAACTGCTGTTGTGCCTTCTGGCAAATGAAATATGTTCCAAAGCCAAAAGGGAATTTCATGGACATGGCTGGATCCACTGAATTAGAATATGAACATATGACTTTTGCTGTATGCTAGTTAATACTGCAGTGGCAGTGGAGGCCTAGTGGAGGGGCAGTGGAACTAATAACGGATCTAAGAACCTAAAGTGCCTACCTAACCTACAAACAGTATATATCAGTTGCACCTTTTTGATGATCTCCAACTTGCTGTTTGCTATAATTTGATGCAAATGTGATGAGTAACCATTAATTAATTCAATTTAATTGTAAAGTTTTGCTGTTTTTTTATTCAGATGACAAAAACAGCAAACGCCAGATTGTGGGACACGTAGAACACAAACACCACATGTACCAAGCTGATGCTGGAGGTTCGGGACTTTATGTATCATTGACTGAAGAGATGTCCACAGCCATCTGTGTTAATGCTGTAACCATGGAAACTCTGTCAAGGTGACGGGATGGAGTGACATTTTTGTGCTGAAATCATTAAAGAAATATGAAGAGTTCAACTCAAAATGCAAATAATATGACATGCAAATGACTTCTCAGACAGAACAGAGTGTGGATTATTTTGTGATTGCCGCATCTCTCCCTGTCTCTTTCCCGCACTTTAATAGTGAACCATCAATGTGAGTAAACTCACATCAAAGCTTCTTTAAAACAGGGAAAGACCTAGCAATCCAGAGACATTCTAGTATACACATGTTTTATGAGGAGGAATGCAATGTGGGAAAATAGGTGGAAAGAGTTGCTTTTTGGGAGGTGTACTTCAGTTGGTAGCACGATGGTAGCGTTACTTGCCAAGTAAAAAGGGGAACAGAAGTGAATCCTTGAAGCCGAAGTAGTGGTTTCCCTGTGTTTCTGACTGCAATTATAAAGCAAATATGGAAAAGGTAACGATAGCATTGCTGTTACTTATGTAAATTAATAATGCACCCGCATGTTTCTGTGCTGTAGTGCTACGTCATTGCCGTGCAATATATTGATTTTCACAGAATATAATCATTATATATATATATATAGTAGAGGGGATTACATAGAATGTTTCAGTGTACTAAACTGAAATTGATTGGTCAAAAAATAATAGTAGTGATGATAACAAAAATGAAAAATAAGAAGAAGAAGAAGAGGGTGAAGAAGTGAAGTGGGGACAGTAACTTGCTCAAGAGAACCTCAGTGGTGCCCAGGCTGGGACTTGAACCTGCAACCTTCTGATCGCAGGGGCAATGTCCTAACCACTAGGCCTCCACTGCCTTATATACTAAAATAAAAAATTCGGAATGCACTTAAGATCAAGGATTAACCGAGTTACATTAATTAACCTTATATCATAATTTTATTTTCCCCTAATTTTCTGCCTAATTTAACAATCTCCATTTCCACTCCCGCAATCTTACAACACCACCAACACTGTGGAAGGATGTCCAGCATGTTCTTCCCCAGAGTCTCATGATGCTCCATCGCATCTTTTTGATTCATGGCTAAGAAAACAATGCTGGAGAGCATGACATGCTTGGAGGAGAATGCTGACTGCCAATTCCGTTACATCAGCTACCAGATGTCTGCACTCTCTAGCATAAAGCTGAGTGATGTGGGGAGAGGGAGGGCCATCCGAACCAGCCCAGAAAGTGTGACGCCAATTGTGCCGTTTTGGACTCCTGGCCACGGATGGCTGCTGCACCACCTGGGACTAAACAAGCGATGATAGTTTAAATAATGATTTAAATCCATGTTTAGTCATGGCCAGTCTCTCTCATCACACAAGCTGGAGGGTTTGAGGGTTGGATGAAGGCTGGCACAAGTTTCCTTTGAGACATGGCACCCCCATATCTTTCAAACATGACTGGCTGGCTCAGCATGTCTGGAGGGAAACTGTAACTGCCAATTCTGTTACATCAAAAAGTAGTGGCCTGCGTTGGCTGCGTTGGCACTAAGGAATGATAAAGAACAACTATAGACTGCCAAGGATCCGTAGCCATGGATGATGGTGGTTTCAATGGGGATCAAAGTTGTGATCACTTTGATTGCAAAGATGGTTGGCACATCTTTAGTCTGGGTCATGAGGTGTCACCTGGGTGTTAGTTATAACAGTTGCACAAAACGTGACCTAAACCATGCATAACTCTCTTCCTATGCAAACATTGTGATCTATACACCCATACGTGCGAAGATGGAGCAAAAAAAGTGAACCCACATTGAGCAAAAACATGAGCAGCTTGAGTATATACATAATAATTCCTTGTGCTAGTGAGTCGTACACATACATTTAATTTCACTTAATTTCACTTATGCAATTATGCACAATGTGTATAATAGTGAAAAAATATATCAGTAAAATATATTATTTGACATAATTCTTAACTTAATCTACACTGTTAATCTATGTGCTGAAGTGTTGTGCTGAACTGGGTCCAATGTCCTATGTACGGGTCATCCCAGTACAAATACAGGTACTGATGACCCAGTAGTGGGTCAGTCCAGACTGTAATGTTGTGTGTTGACCTGTGGAGGCAGTAATGAGTCAGTCCAGACTGTAATGTTATGTGTTTACCTGTGGGGGCAGTAATGAGTCAGTCCAGACTGTAATGTTATGTGTTTATCTGTGGGGGCAGTAATGAGTCAGCCCAGACTGTAATGCTGTGTGTTTACCTGTGGGGGCAATAGTGGGTCAGCCCAGACTGTAATATTTTGTGTTTACCTGTCCACAATGTAATGTTGTATTTTAACCTGATGGGCAGTAATAAGTCAGTCTAGTGTTATTCTATAACCTTTGGGGTTTGATGTTTCAAAAAACATGTGTAGACAAGGTCTAACACACACATGCACCAACACAGCAAATAGGTAGAAGTTAGGGTTGCCCCTAAGTCCAAGCCCGTGAAGAAGTATCACCTTCCATTGTTTAGACAGCCACTCCATTCACATCCATATTGCCACAACCCATAGCCTGAGTAGTGTGGACAATAGACATGTTGTGTGTGTTTGTGTGTGTGTATGTTTGGAGGGTTTGGAGAATGGCTGCTATTTCCCATGGTGCAGAGTAATCTAATAAAGACAGCGGCCCTTTTTCAGCCTTCATATATCCACCCAATCGAAATCTGCTGAATCAACCCTGCTGATATTGGCCCGACGGGTCCACTGCCACTGGGAGAGCCACCATGGTGTAAAAAGTGTGTGTTTGTAAAGCAGAGCGCACTCCATCAACTCTATATTATATTGTAGTCATTGCTAGCTGCTGGAAATGCAGAGAAATAAAGGCAGTCGATAGCATGCGTGCAGGTAGAAGTGTTACACCAGGGGCCCAAGCAAGGTGTTTATTCTTGAGGCACGTTGTAACTCAGGTTGTGGGACAACAAATCCGTCTCGCCGCCTTTCAGTATTGATCAAGACACTGCACGGGGTTGTAAGAAGTTGTGCAACGTGTTAGGAACAGGACAAAACGAAAATCACCTCTGTACTGTTCAAAATAATCATTCAGCCATGTTTCCTTTCCCTGAGGTAAAGCTTAACCCTGGAGAGCATGGTGCTATGTCAGTTTAGCACTGGAGCTACATGGCCAAAGTGGTAAGTAATTCAAGTATTAGCATTGTGCAAGTTTGCTAATCAATTTGCTTTTGAATCGCTGTGGCCATCTTGACAATAAAATACACATGGCTGCCAACTCTCACGCATTCAGCGTGAGACTCATGCAATTGACCCAATTCTCACGCTCTCACGTCACACCCCCCTTTTCTCACGCAGACTCGTGCAGCAGTGAGAGAGAAAGAATCGCGCCGCATGATCTCGCAAAGCAACGCACAGAGAGACCAGACAGACAGTGTAGTGAGTTTTTTGTGACAATTGTGAGGGAAATACACAATTTATTCCCATAAACT
>JBBIGC010000145.1:21739159-21766290 GCA_037576955.1 Lepidarchus adonis
ATAATAATAATAATAATAATAATAATAATAATAATAATAATAATAATAATAATAATAATAATAATCACCATCATCATCATCATCATCATCATCATCATCATCAACATGATCATTATTTTCAGCAATACCAATAAAATAACAGCAACAGCATTATTATTATATATCATTATAACATTATATATATATATATATATATATATTAGTATTATTATTATTATTAATAATAATAATAATAATAATAATAATAATAATAATAATAATAATAATAATAATACATTAATTAATTAACTTAATCTAACATATAATGAGTCATTAAATGGATTTTCTTCAGGGGTGGTCACATACCAATGATAACTTCTTTAAAGGAAAGGCTGTCATTGGTCACCCTTGATTACTGTGGTCTATGTTAACGAGTTAGCAGCTCGTTAACCTTTGCTGCGCTCATTCGGATTTTTGAAGCAGCCTACTACACACGGCTCGCTAACCCGGCATTGTTTTGGATTAATTAGAGGGCGACTTGGTAATTCCCTCAAGTAAAACCACCAGGAAGGTTTCAAATTAATTTTACAACCCTGGCAACTGGCAACTCCCCAGTGACAGCAGCGTGGAAGGATAGCAGGATAGAACGAAGAAGGTAGGGAGGGTGGTGGGAGGAGAGGGGTAATAGAGAGAGGGGGAGGGAGCGTGAGACTGAGAAAATGAGAGAGAAAGAAATTGAAAGTAATAAAAGCATCTGACGGTTGCGAGAGTGATTGCAGTGAAAGAGTGTGCGCCCTCATGTGAGGGTGAGTCGGGTGGGGGAAGAAAAAGCGAGTGAGCAATTGAAGGAGGGGCAATGAGATATGTCAGGTTCGGGCATACTTGAGTAGTCCGAGTCTCCTCCTCTTAGTTCATCTCCATCTTTATCTACCTCTTCATCGCTTTCTCCGTCTCTCTCTGGTCCTGCAGAGGCGAAAGGGCTGGCATCATCATTTAAGGGCAAATGGAGTCCATCAATAAGATGGCACAGTGGGAGAGGTGCAATGATAGGCCATTAGGTAAGGCTCCTGCCCGCTCTTCACCCACACAACACTCTGTCCACCCACTAGGGGAGATTACATAGCACAGCTTAGCACAGTGTGCTCCTCCAATGCTACAGTGAGCAAGCTTGCACTATCTTTCTTTCTCCTTGGTACAGGCATCACCTAAGACTACTACCTTCTAGATCCACCTTCCAGGAGGGCAGCTCTAGAGCTCGGGCTAGTTGCCATCCTTTATCCACCTACACCTTCATTATGCAATGCTACCCAGGGGCAAATTTGGTAGAAACACCTACCTTCAGCCTTTTTAGCGCCAACTTCTGCCAAAATCCAGGTGAGTGCAAAGAAAAGACTTTATTGCGTTTAAAGGCCGTTAATTTAACATTCTGGAGGAGCCAAAAAGTTCCATGATTTTTCACACAGAGGGTAAAGCCTATGTCTACGTCGCCGTTTCATAAGGACGTCATGGTTCAGCTGTAATAATATTAATATGCAACACTTTATAATCGCTTTGAGCAGCCAATCAGGTTTAAGAACCAACCCTTACTAGTACTGAAGTGGATGAGGATGTTATTGGCTTAAAATATCAGCCTAAATGAAAACTAACTATAGGTGGTGTTTTATTACATGTAATTTGAATCTACAGTTTGGGCTAGATGTAAATCAGCCTGTTCTTACTTTTCTAACAACCTTTGCTGATGTTCAGAAGTCCATAACAGTTCAAAACAATTAACTTCTGATATGTAATTTGTCAAGGAGAAAATACAGTATGTAGTAGTGGTGGTAATTGTGAAACATCACAATTTGCAATGCGTGGCCCACGAAACGACAATTACGTAGCGATATAACAGAAACATGGGGATGCGCTACTTCAGCTTCAGGGCTTTACTACTGTTCCACTTTGTCACTTGGCAAGTAGTGTTAGCATCGTGCTAACAACATAGTAAAACGAACACTACACAGTGCATTGCTCCCTATAAAACATGCAACACAACACAACGCAATACATTCTCTCAGCACGTGCGGGTGTTTACTCATGTTGACTGGTCATTGGTAGTGTCATCCAATCGCTACAAAATAAGTGCAGGAAAGAGGCCATTACATATCGATATTGCCACTGGCGTATCTATTATCGGATTGCATGAGCAATGACAACGATATATCGTAATATCGATATTGTGGCCCACCCCTAGTATGTAGATACACAAATCTTTAAAACTTTAAAGACTTAGCCTTGCTATAAGATTTATCCCAACTGGCCTTCTCATACCAGGCCTATCTTAGACAAGTTCCTAACCACTAGGCTTTTATTGCCAATGGTCCATTAATGTTTCAATTTCTGTCTGATCTTTATCAGTGGTAAGGATCACACCGTAGTTTCATTCTTTCTCGGATATTTTTGTTGTCTGTCACTATGTGTAAAATGTGAGTGTGTGTATGTGTGTGTCCATTGTCACTGCTGTGCTGAAAATGGTTCACAACCCACAAAAAAAATTGATTCAACAGGGGCCCCGTGGTCAGAAACCAATCTCTGCTGAACAGGGTAGAGAGGGGCTGATAAGTGCATGGCACTGTAATTGTAAGTCAGTTGAATAAAAGCTCAAAGAATTAACTTTACAATGGCATGGAAATGGAAGAGCACTTCTCTCAGGACAGTTTCAGTGCCAGCTGTGAACCACATTCTTCATGAAGTTGCCAATCTGGAGCCATGCCAAGGATGAACCATCTGGGTTTTCTGATAAAAAGTTTAGTCCCGCTTTATGCTGTGTCTCAATATAGTGTAGTTACACTATAACGTTGCATGTATTAACATTGTAACAAGTCTTGATATTATCACTGTTATAGATTATTATCATAGTGCAGCTTATGTAATTATGTTATGAAATTCTCATGCAGAATGTAATTGCATGGGTATAAACACACATGTAATTACATGCATTGTAACATTGGAATTACACAGTTATTACACTTTAGATGACTTTGATTTAACCATCCATACACTTTAGGGAACCAAAAGTAGGTTTTTAAAAAAATTTCTGCCACCTTTACAATAGTTTAGTCTCCAGATGTCAAAGCAGCTGTTTCAGCCGTTCTTTAGCTTTTCCGTGGCTAAAAAAATATCCTTTATCAAGCTGCGCCCAAAATACAAGGCAGCAGAATTTGTCTTTCCTGCGATATGTGAAAACAGCTTGAAAGTCATTCGTCAGTTGAGAATACCTGCCATGACTTTTTCGCTGAAAGCAAAGACTCTGTTTGTCCATGTTGAGTGGAAAAAGGAGATAGAGCGAAAGCTTGAGTTTTTGAGGCAGAAAGGTCAGGTCAATGCATCAGGCTGATCTCCAGCTAGATATTCAGCCTTGAAAATACCATGCTCACCTCTGACACATTGAATATAACTGGCTGCCAGTGTGAAAGGAGATGCTAGTGGTGACTCCTAATTGCTAGTGGAGGCTGAGTCAGGCTATATTGCTAAGCTATAGACCTTAGATTGCAAACAGATTGCTGTCAACTTATGTTAAGAAGATACGCTGCAACCAAGCAAAAAAAACGTTCTACAAACCTCTAACGCTGTATTCATTTGTGAGACCTCCTAACATTTGCCATGAAATTAGGGAAAATGCAAGTTTTACGCAATATATAGTATTATGTTACATTACATAATTATATATTACAGCCAACCTCGGCAAAAATGTGGTTTTGCTGAGAACACACATTATAATATCCAATTATTTGCTGAATTGAAGAAATTTATAGGTAGGAAAAATCAATAAATATTGTAGAGAATTTGGAGGAAACATGCCATATTTAATGCTGCCTCCTTCATAAGCAGTGTTAACATATTTTTTATTTCAAAATCAACAAAAAACAAATGCAATTTGACGGCATTTGGTTGAGTCTTCACTAGATATGTGTTTACGGTGTCAGTATGTGCCCATCAGTGACTGATTACAAACAAAATGTCAAAAAATGGCTTAAACATTTGGTCAAAGCTTCGAAAGATCAACATTCATAGAACTTTCACTTACCTGCAGTGATTGTGTCCAAAAGTGGTCACCCATCATCCAGGAAGCAAAGAGAGAAAAGAAAAAGAAAAAGGGAGAGAGAAAGACACATTTAGAGAACATGCTGATGCCTTTTTTATGCAACCCACACAGTGGCTTTTCTTTAAATGTGGCTTTTGTGAGGATAACCCAAATGAAAAGAAAAACCTCAGTATAAATATTTAAAGATACAGACGAGATGGATTTAAATGACCACGACTTAACTGATGAAAGCTCGGGTCATGACGAGTGTTCAGAGTTTAGGAGTGCTGGCTAACATGTAAATATGTCGGAAGCGTTGCCATAGAAACAGGGAAACCAGAACACTGGTTGAATACTGAAATTGATATTTG
Source organism: Lepidarchus adonis (assembly GCA_037576955.1). Taxonomy (NCBI): domain Eukaryota; kingdom Metazoa; phylum Chordata; class Actinopteri; order Characiformes; family Lepidarchidae; genus Lepidarchus; species Lepidarchus adonis. Next base: position 21,743,573 of record JBBIGC010000145.1, read on the forward strand.
CACACATGATACAAATGATATTCCTTCACGACGGCATTATTCACACCACAACTATTCACGCACCACCTTTGAGGGCCAGACATTGACCTTTAATATTTATGACGAGGCCAAGAGTAGACCTAAGCCAACTAAAGGTTGTCGAATTTATTTCACTGGGATTTTTTTTGACAACAGCTAATGAGAAAATTGGACATTTTGCAACCCTATCAGTGCAGAAGATTAGAATGAAGTATAATAGCAGAATATGTGGCTGAGAAGAATAAAAAAAAACGATTGAACTACCAAACCTTTGGCATAGCAGCAGAACATCATAATACTAATGGGGATGATAGAGATAACGTTTTTGTCTTTTACTAATCAATGACTTGTTATGCTGGACGCATGTCCCTACCACATTTCACATTTGAAAGTCTATAATATTTGACCCCACCATGGCCCATAGCTTTGACTTTCATCATGGCAATCCCAGCGTTCAGAAATGCAATGTTCTCAGACCAAAAAATACAGTCAACAAATATTTTAATATTTTTAAACAGAACTGACAGCCATACGTCCTCATAAAACCTAGTACATGTAATGTGCATCACCTCTAGTTCATTATACACAAGCCTATATTCTGAGCACATACAATAGGGGACGGTTTAATCATCTTATCATCTCATTCCCCTTGATGACAAAAGTGTTTATTACTGTCTAGAGTTAAGGTGCTAGGCTTAGGATTCAGGTTTAAGATGAGGTTTTCTGAGTTGGTGCTACAACAAGGATAAAAATCATTTCTTCAAGCTCTCAATGGAATTCTCCTGCTATGCTAGCTAGCTAACATAACATTGTGCATTGTTCTCAATTGCAGATTAAATATGGACATCTAAAGCTTCTAAAATACACTTCAGTATTTATTACAATGCTTCTTTCTTTGTGTCTGACTCCACTGTACCATTTGCCAGAAAATCATTGCTTGGGCTGCCATTTGTATTTAAATGTAAAACTTTACAAAACTGTCCCAACCTTTTGGGAATAAATTTGTGATTGGTTGGTTCCACTGACATTTCCTAATTATGGTGGTGCTTTGTCTAACACTAGCCAATATGAGAGCTCACTTAGCTCTGTCTATGTTGATTCCAAGGAAAGAAAAAAATACCCACTTGAATTTGAATCAAATTCTAACAATGTCATGTAACACTGCAATATTATTTTGATTAATATATGATTTGTATGATGAAATATAAATACATTTCCACTGAAAAAAAAATCAATAATAGATGCTAGAAAGCATTCAACTGCAATAGTTCCATTTAGTTGTAGCAAAAAATCGTTACAACCCAACATGAACCAAACACAACCCAACCACCAAACCCCTGACAAAACCACAGTACCTGACATTCATATCAGTGCCATGCACTTACTGCCACCATCATCGCCTGTGTCACTGCTGTGCTGAAAATGGTCCACCTCCCCAAATAATATATGCTTATGAGTGGTCTTGTGGTCAAAAATGGGTTGAGTGTGGCCAACAAATTGTACATTACGGATACTCTTACTGTAGGTAATCGTACACCTGCAGAGTAAGGTAGGTAGCTAGTTCAGCCAATGGAAATATCCTTGCGTTTGAAAGCCATTGTGAAATTCTGAAATGCATTATGGTTGGACGGCTTGGATCATGCTCACATGCATATTGGAATTCCACCTGGGAGTGACTTTGATGGAAGGGTTGTGGAATGGCACTTCAAAGTGTCCGCCCAAGCCATCCCTCTACAGACTCTTATTCCGTAATTGGCGGTGACATCAAGAGGCAGAAAGTCATCTGGCCGCGGTGCATCACACTGGGCTTTTCCGGCAGGCACGGGAGCAGGCAACTATCCAGCGGCTGATCAGTGAGTAAGTATGGAGGGGATGCTAGCTGCTGGAAAATGCAGACTAATTGAGGACTTGGAGGCACGCCAGGCATAGAAATTTGCACAGTGATGAGATATTCCCTGCCATAATTTATATACGCGGTTGGCACTGGGCTTGGGAATGAGACGAGTTTATTTATTTATTTGTTCGTTTTCTGGCGGCGAGCAGTGCAGTTTGGAAGTGCTTTTTTTCGCCCATTTGCTTTATTTTTCATTAATCAACGCAGATGCTCAACTGATGACCTTCCCATTATGCATAATTCAATCATGCCTTTTTTTCACATTTGTAAATGATATTTACAGAGAGGAAGAGAGAATACGAATCGTAGCAAGAATACAGGACCGAAGTGAATATAAGACAATGTGTCTTCCCCTGCTCTAAAAGGTGTGGCTGGGAAACTGGTAACTTTAAAAAGAGAAGTTAATGTTTTAGAGACTAAATGTTAGTACATATGTTGGCAGAGTGTCGATATCGACAGATATTTGCTTGAAGAAATAATATCACCATTTAACATAGGTTCTGACGTGAGTGGTATTCCAAATTGATGATGCATTGTTCATGCTCTGGAGGAGTGCAAGGTCTAAATAATATATGAAGTAATTCCTTCCATCGATTATCCAAACCGCTTTATCCATTTTGGTTCCCAGGGAACATGTAGCCAGTCCCAGTTGGATATGGGAGCAAAGCAGGGTACTGCCTGGACAGGAGGCCGTCCAATCACAGGGCAACCATTCAACCAATCCACCAATGTGCGATTTAGAGCAACCAACCCAACTAAACCACAAGCCTTTGAACAGTGGGAGGAAACCGGCGCACTCGGAGGAAATCCATGGGAAGAGCTTGTACACTCCAAAAAGAAAGGCACCTTTGGCCAACCTGGGAATCGAACCCAGGACCTTCTTCCTGTGAGGCAACCGCCACAACATTAAGACCACCTGCCTAATATTGACTAGGTCCCTCTTCATGGTGCTGAAACAGCTCTGACCTACAACTGGCATAATCTTTGTTACATCATTATTATTATGTAACTACATCATTAATATTTATTAATTACATTAGTAATAATTTGCAGGTTCTAATCTGCACTTTTATTCAATTATTAGGAATTGACAAATGCAATGGACGCAATTGATGCAACGTGTTAATCAAACTATATGCCAGAATAAATTATATATGCCACTTTAACTTGTCTTATTACATTTAATATTAAATAAAAGACACATATGCCATGGGGGGGGGGGGGGGGGTGAGGTGTCACACTGGGGACCACAATGATTTGGGATATGACAAAATGGCAGACAGAGAAAAGATGTGAAAATTGACTACTAAAAATAAAGATGATATATAAAAAAAAGTTGTAGCCAGAGAAGAAGAAAAATAAAAATGAAAAGGCTTCAGGAAAAAGAAGAGAAAGAGAGGCAGGTTCTTTCTTTTCTGGCGTGGATTCCTGGTCCTGGTTGTTGACGTGACTGTAATTGCCTATAAATCATTAGTATTAGTTTTCCACTGCCATAGCCTAGAGCTACACACTCCGGTAGAGGATGTACAGTGTGACAGCACCCTGATTACTAAGCAGAGGTATATAAACACTCTCACACACTCAGACTCACACACTGCAGTCTTCCCTTCTATTACTATATGAGGGAAAAAGGACACAGAAGCTTACAGGTAACTTGATCTCATGGGATTTTATGTAATTATAACGCTGAACGAATTCCAATACCTGCGACCTCCCAAGGCATTTACGGCTGGAGGAATTGATTGGGGGATTCAGCTGTGAATCTGGGCAATTTCATTGTGCATTTTGAAGAAGTGCCATTGGATTTGTGAGTGGCGTATGCTGCATCAACAAAAACAAGAACCTGAAAGCAACAGCTGTTGTCTTAATGCTTAGACCAATCAGTCGCAACATTAAAACCACTGACAACAGCGGCAACAGTCAGTGAACAGTTCTTGAGGTTGACGTGTTGGAAGCAGGAATGGAAAGAAACACTTGATGACTGGGTCAGAGCATCTTCAAAACGACGATTGATAAAGGGGCAGCAGGAATGAGGGTGCCCAAGGCTGACTGATGTGCTTCAGGAAAAACATTGTACTTAATAACAGAATCTGAAGACACCAGTTGACCTTTACAAGACTTTGTCACGTTTATGTTTATGTATGCAAGACATCTACCAAAGATTATAAACGGAGAAGCTGCTGATTAAATGCCTGGATGCATTAGGTATCACATAACCAGTGGTGGAGGGGGCACCAAAATGGCAGTTTCTTCTAAATCCACCTCACCTACCACTCCATATGTCCAACCGTCCAAAAACACCATGATACAACCACAAAAAATAATAAAAAGTCACCAATCGATCCCTCCAATCTCAAAAACCATTTTTTGTATTGCTTATGGTTCTTTATTATAAATATCCATATTATATCCTTTATATCTGCTATGGAATAAGGAATATGATGCATGTTTCATTCTTCTCATATTAATAATAACTATGTTTAGCATGCATACTCACTCATATGGGGTTCATCCAACAATAAAGGTAGCATGGAGCTTTTATATGTTAATTTGTTCATTTTTCCAACCATGTTGGGTCACCGGGAAGCTGGAGTCAATCCCAGCTGACTATGGGCCAGGGCAGGGTTCACGCTGGACAGGAGGCCAACCCATCCAGGGCAACAGACAACCAGTCACACATACTCACACCTATGGGTAATGAGTAGCCAGTCAACCTAAAGCACAAGCTTTTGGACAGTGGGAGGAAACTGGAGGAATCCCATGCAAACTTTGAACCTAGGACCTTGTTGCTGTGAGGTGGCTACTGCAATGTAAAATTGTGACATTAAAATTATTGAAGGGAACACAACCAGGACCTGGTGAACCTAATCCGCAAGCCACTATATTTGTGTGTGTGTGTGTGTGTGTGTGTGTATATGCATATATATATACATATATTTAAATATTTACAGGGAAGCGCAGTGGTGCTAGACAATCAGACGTTGATGCCAGCAAGCTGGATCAGTGACTTTATAGCGCCAGTATATGTATATGTATACATACATATACTGTGTGTGTGTGTGTGTGTGTGTGTGTGTGTGTGTGTGTGTGTGTGTGTGTGTGTGTGTGATTTTTTTCCCTGGGGAAATATATATGAGAGACACACTAGGCCTGTTCACTGTCATTCCTGCCAGTGGCAGTGTAAGCATTTACTCTGACAGTCCCGGTTTAGAACGCCCCAACGTTTTAATGAATTTAATTCAAAGGCAGACTAAATCTACAAACAGTCTAAATTCAGCTAATCTTGTCATTAATAGGAACGCTTTCAGAGATAACTGTGATTAATTCACTGGTAAACGGTACAAACACGATTGTGGGGCTTAATGTCTGAACAGGGTACAGTTGAGTGAGAACTGAAATAAAGAGATCAAATTACAGCAATGAAATATTAATACCACTCTAAATTTGGTTGCCCTGTAAACCAGTTTACTGACTCACTGGGAAAAAAATTCTATATTAATGTCCTTTATTCATTTTTAATGTTACTTCCAGATGGAAGCTTTTAATGCAATCTATACAGAAACAATCGCTTTCTGTTAATCGGAAAACTGAATTATTGACACATCCCTACGACTTCCCAGAGATGAATACAGATTGCCAGACACATACAAAATATGAGTTTCATCTGTTCACCACAACAATGATGAATGGCTTTTGCTTCTCATGCAAGTAGTACTTTTTACAAATATCTTCCTTCAAAAACATACTTTGGGTTCCTGAAATTGCTACTAAACCTCTTCAAATTTCAAGGTAGAATCTCCATTATCTCCTGAAAGCTGCCATGATAGAGTTTTGGCTTCTTCCATTCTAGTCTCTGTATATGAAAGACCAAAATATTTTGTTTTATTTTATTTTTAAAAATAAATACCAACAGTTACATTGAAGTGGAAATTGAAACTGCCCCAGTTTTCCCACAAAAAAAAAGTATGGATGTTGACAGATGAAAATAAATGGGATAATTCAACCAGAGAAGTGTAGTAAATTTAATAGAGCGTTTCGTAATGACTGCATTTACATGGCTGGAATTACACTTCACACTAAATAACCCAAAATTACTGAATATTCAACGTCTACCAGATGCAAATGCAAATGTAGTATACATAGTACTTTGGGTCGGTAATAATGAGCCAGACTTGTTTAAGTAGAACATCATGGAGTTCAGTGGTATTTTCCTTGTTGAGAGTAAATCCAGGAGTCTATTAGAACTACACAGGAACAATCAGATATACAAGACATTTCTTACCTAGATGATGCCATTTGCCCTTTGTTGTTGGCATAATTGCATAAATATGCATTTTCACACACGTTAATTGCATTTTGTTGCTTACACACCTCACTGCACAGGAAAACAAATTCCCATGAACTTTTGGTTCCATTACAGATTTATGGAGCTCACCCATAAGGAAATGCTTGGTATGGTTTACTCCCTTTCACAAATAAAACATAAACAAATAAAATGAAACATAAAATGTAAATTCATAAAATCTTGTATTTAAACTATCATCAGTCTATATGCATGGAATTCCACTGTTTTTGATGATAAATATAACATTGATGATGGTTAAAAAAATTTTTTGGTTACTAGTACAAACAAATAAGTAAATAATACTTAAATTTATATTTCAAAACAATTGTTAACCAATATATTAGGAATCCGGCAACATATTTGTAACCATTCAATGGAAGAACTTTTATTGAAATAATTTTGATTACATCTTAGTTACGTCATTTATACCTGAGAAATAAAAAAATAATATTTATTTCAGATTATAATACGAGTTAAATGCTCAATCTCACCTTATGGTAATTGTCTCTAATAACTATGTGTGTTCACTCTTACAGGCAAATTACTATAGAGCATCTTACACAATTCTATGTATTCTATATGTAACTACATGTAATAGCATGAGTGAGATTGTAATTCATAAACATGTAATTACACAAGCTGTGCCACTGCACTTCACATGTAAGAGGGAATCCATCACCAGCGGTTCGACTGGTAGTTAACACAGTTTTTAGAGACTAGTACAGAGTGGGGCTGAAAGGACAATACCTTGATATATGCTGCTTGTCAAGGTAATGCCTACTTTGTCCTTCAAATTCAGTAACAGCTTTACTGCTAAACACCTCCAGCTAGAAAGCAGGATTAGCAAGATTTAGCTTAGCCTGGGCTTGCATCAATACTGGTTTACTATAGCACCTAAAAGAGGCCTAAAAGGCATAGAAATTCTAGAAAAACCAGTAGGTCCAAAGAACATTGGCATACAGAGCAGCAGTGTACGAGCCCGCAGAGGGTGGTGGATTGGGCACATGCTGCTTATGTAGATGGGGGATTAGCAGCACTAACCCTGTAACACAGCACTCCTTATACATCCACAGCAGGTTTTCCTGCACTGTGCAAAACTAATTAGGCCATTTTAAAAGAGCCAACTGTGGTTGAGAAATCTTTCCAAGGGCCCTGCATGTTTGTCTTGGAACATCTGCATTGTTTTTCATTGAGACAAGCGACAGCCTCCAACCGAGGCCTGTAATCCAATTATAAAGACTCTTTATGCACTGGCAAGCAATGTCGAATGTAATAGTTAAGGGTTATCTCATCATTCTCAGTACTTTCGTTCCCTTAAGAATACCAACATCTTCTTTCATCGGTAGTCTTGGAGTAGATGATGGCAGATGTCAATACTCTTGATCAGGTCAACTCACCGTTGGTCATATCAACCAATTCTTTGGGGAAAAATGATTTATGAGTAATAACTGGCGTACTTTACAAAGATTACAAGCCTTGAAGCAATACTCCCTTAAGTGAAACAAGCTACACATTTCTGTTTTCAGAAAATAACACAAAGAGTACTATTTCCCAACAGGACGGCTTGCAAGCAACAAACCCATTGCTCTAGGAGACAGATCTCATAATGTCAGAGATTTTCGCTTTTGCCAACATTGCTAGCAGGAAATTCCTGTCAGGATTGGTGGGGGAAAAATTCTATGCATCAGTAACTGGCAATAGAAACTATATAAACCAGGGAAAAAAGTAATTTCAGCATTGTCAACTTCCAAAGACATTTCAGTAGAGTTAGCAAGGGGATTCACGTTGAGTTCTTCCATCCAGTAGCAAAATGAATAAAAAGTATTAAACATATTCCGATGTAATATTTGAACATTTAAGGGGCAATGTATTTTCCACAAAGCTTCTAAATACCTGAAAAACTATTCAGATATTCATATTTAGGCATGTTTAAGAGTTTATTAGGTAACTAATACTTCATGTGAATGTTCACCCCAGTCTGAACCTTTTCAGTTTAGTCTGAACCAAAATTGGCAAAAGTCTGGGTCCAAGGCAATGAAATAAACCGAATCTCATAAACCAAAGATAATGGGCCCAAACCCAATCCATGCCATTACACCTGGCAGCTTTCGGTTGCAACCCACTCAGCTTTGAAGACTCAAGCTGTTTTGAGTCTAGGAACTAGAAACTTCCCCTTGCAGGTTCAAGTTCCAACCCAGGCAATACTGTTGTATCGTTGAGGACTATCTCATTGTTGGTAGCTCCACATGTGGATGATCTCAATGCAGAGGTCACATTTCGCTGGGGTGCACTTTGTGTAATCGTGTCCCACTTTCCAACAGGACCACAATTTGGTCTGGTGAAGTCAAACTGAGCTGGTGGTGCAGTGTAAGGGCATTTTTTTGCATGGTTTAGACTTTTAGAGCACAACAGGAAGCCAAGGCATCTTTGGGTTATGGCAGTTTCTGCTAGAAGATCCTCAAAAACAAGGCATTAAAAAGGCTTCCTCATATGTTTTTGCAGACAGTTTATTACCTGACAGCAACATCAATGTCTTCTCTCCTGCTGTCAGCTCTCACTCTCTTTAGGGGCCTGTCAATCTGTCTATTTGATTTTCCGCCTAAGGGATAGCATCAGGCAGGTCAAACACAGCTCATGCCATTCTCATATTTGCAGTTTTGATCTGTAATAATGCGGTTCCCAAAGCCATGTGTTAGAGGGGTTTTGTTAGGTACAATGGAATTCAAGGAAAAATCACTGTCAAGCTTAGTCCTTATTGGTTTATAGCTTCATATATTAACACAATACATTGGGAATGTTTAACATACTTTTTCACATTTGGGATCATGAGCAAAGAACAAGAGTCCCACATAATAAAGTGTCTGTAAAACGATGTAGTTACACTTTAAAAATGCATGTAACAATATGTAACTACTGGAGATGAGTTCAATATTACGGTTCCATGTTTACCTGGAAGGTTGTGTTTTATTTTATTTATTTATTTATTGCTAAATTAAAATGGAAACCGATTTAAGTAATTCAATTAATTCACATTGACATGCCGAGTCACATGGCATTCAAAAGTATGGTGTGTTTCATACAGCCGTGTGAGGTGACCTTTTACAATTAGTTGGAGAAAAAGAAATGACTTTTGTTCTAGGCGGTGGAATGCAGACTATTTATGACGAGCTAGTGGAAGATCTGAGGGAGAGAGCGCTAACCCCAACCAAGGGCTCCGTAAGGGTGGAGCTGTGGTAAAAATGTCCTTAACTGTAAGGCCTATCCAAAAACATGAAAACACATTCGCTAAAAGTATAATTCAGTACAAAAAGACGACATCCCCAAAAGATTAGTTGAATTTAAATGTACTGTTTACTGCAGCAACAAATAGTCTGAAAAGCAGCGCAAAGCAAAGATAGATCAGTGATTCTAGTGTAAAATACAGGCTGGAAAAAGTTAAATTTACCAGAAATAAAAGGAACACATTTTTTTGTTATTGTTTCCTGGGAAACGATTCATTTTTCATTTTTGTTTGACGCGATGTCAATCATCTTTCTACATGTAAATTCTTTAGTATAAATTTAGCAACAGCGAAATGCTAAAATCATTAGGTTTACCTTCAAAATCAGATACATAAATGTCGTCAATTGCGACCTGTGCTGTCGCTAATGTCAGATATGTTCTTGTCTCGGAAACTGCAGACCTACAATGCCACAGTAGGTCCTATGAACACATTCATAATGCATTACAATGCATTAATAAGACATTACAGACATGGCAACATTCTGTAACACATTATGGCAGTGTTCATCATGTACACTTACATTTATTCATTTGTCTGACGCTTTTGTCCAAAGCGACTTCCAGGTACATGAACATTCAAGCATTTAGTTCATAGATGACAGCACTGATGTGAGAGCTGCAAAGAAGTGCAATTCTAATGTTTTCCCAATAGATGGCGCACGATAGATACATTGACTTTGTTCAGGTGAAGCGTAGGCCTGTTACTCCTCATTTTCACGTTTTTTTCATGTGCCCTTCTTTAAATAAGTGTTCAATAAGGAGTGGACAACTAAATATTTTTTCACTGAAAACCGATCATCTGGCAGTTTTTAAAGTGCATAATATTAGCTTTCACTTTGCCACAAAGCATGCTAACTATGCTAGCAAGATGTCAACAAAAGAACAGGAAGCTGCTGCTCAGAAGTTGGCAGCTAATTTAAAGGTTCAACAAAGTTTTTTTTACCGTCAAACTGCCATTCAAGAGTCAAGTACCAAGGTCAGTTTTATGTTTTAATTCAAAATAGCAAAGGCCAGCAAACCTCTGTCTGAGGGCGAGTTTTTAAAAGAATGCATGGTGGAGACAGCTGGGATTTTATGCTATATCCCAAGATGTGTATTTTTTCTTCAGTGAGGTGAGGTTACCAAAGCACTCCATCCATCTGCTCCCGGTTCGGCCCCTTTGTCAAATGTTAGAACCCATTGTGACCCGCGAATCAAAAAGTTTGCCCACCCCTGGTCTAGTGCTTAATGCTAACAGCAGGTGCTAGAACATGAACAGCATGAACTGCTACTATCTGCTACTAGTCCAGAATATTCCTCTTCATTAAGTGCTATGAATTATCATAACAAGGAATGAGTTCATCATATGCATCCACCATATCATATGCATCTCCCAAAGTCTGACTGCTAATATTTATTTTTTCTTTCTTTCTCTTTCTTTCTTTTTCTTTCTTTCTTTCTTTCTTTCTTTCTTTCTTCACTCATTTAACCTTTACGATGAACGGTTCTAACATTCCCAGAATTAGTTGGAAAGCTAAGATATTCCTCTTCATTAAGTGCTATGAATTATCATAACTCAGTCCTGGCATAACTGGTCCTGGCATAACCAAGCTTAAACAATTTTTCCAGGTCAAAAATTATCATAACTTAGTTAGTTGAGCTGGTTCAGCACTCTTAGATGATTGGCCAGTTTATTTGAATTTGATTAAGCTGGAATAACAGCATGACCACATTTTAACTGTTTGTTATGCTGGTCATGGTCCACCATCTTGGTCATGCGGGTTAAGCTGGTCATTGTGAATAGGGCAATACCTGTAATGTATTTTCCCCAAAACCCTTAAATACCTGTAGGAACTTTACTAAAACAGCAGGACTACTATTCAGATATTCATATTTATAGTTTATTAAGTAACTTGTTTGCAGCTGCTGTCATGCCTCCATTGTTCAGTCTGAACCTTTGGACTTTTCTGTTTGTTCTGAACCAAAATAGCAGGTGTCTCAGACCACAGCTTGGACCCACTATGTGAAAGTGGCATGGTGACCACATGGTAAGGCAGTAATTGAAGGTCATGGGCTCAAACCCATGCCATATCTTTGCACATGGCAGCTTCTGGTTGCAACTCACCATGTTTTAAAGACTCAAGCCATCTGTATCCTGGTTAGGAACTTCCCCTTGTTCAAGCCCTAGCCCAGGTACCTTTCAGCAAGGTACTGTACTGGTTAAGCTGGTCGTCAAGCTGCTTGACCAGTGTCCCATTAGTAATAATTTATTCCATTCATGAAATTGTCACTTTATCCTGAGTTACAAAGGCATGTTGTAGTGCATTAAAAATGAATATAAGCAGTTTTTATACTTTAAATAAGCAAAATTTACAAGTGGCAATAATAATGTTAGGAAAATCTACATATATGTAGTTTAATAAACATGGTTATGAGGGTTTTTTTCTTTATTAATATGTGTGTATTGTATTTTTTTTTTTTTTTGCATACTTATGCTTTATAATGTGTTACAAAAGTGTTTATAGATTATTATTCTTGCCTTGACATTCATAGGTAGGTTTTTTTAAGGTATGTTTTTAATCACAATACCAAAATTGACAAGACCTGATGGATCAATCTCAATGTTTCATTTGAATGAGTTAGGAAGAGAAGATCCGGCTTTATTCACATCTCTTAATGAAATACACACTATTTAATAATAAATACACACTCTGCCATAGAAACCTTGGTTACAGTAGTGCAACCTGAATAAGACCATTAACATTGTTTATTCACTTTGCATTAATTCATTAAAACCTATATAAGGTCATTCATGTGAAAATCATTAATAAGTGCATCACTGATTGTAATGAGTCACAAAAAACATTTAATTGAATGTGCTATTGAACATTAATTAACATTTAATGTAATTCCTATAGATTCTCAGTAGAGTCAAGTGACCTGGAATTTATGGCGTTAGGGTTAATAAAGTTAATTAAACAATTTATACTTCAAGTGGAGCATTTGTTGTGAATAATTAGAGGGTAATGATTAATTAATGATTCATCATTAGAAAGTTTTAAATGGGTTGAAAATGTCTCAGCAAGGAATGAGTTCATCATAGGCATCCCCCATATCATATGCATCTCCCAAAGTCATATGAAGTGCCACTGACTGCTAATATTTATTTATTTATTTATTTATTTAGTCACTCATTTAACCTTTACAATGAACAGTTCCAATAATTAGTTGGAAAGCTAAGGTTTATTGGGCAGATGATACAAGGACAGAACAATTTTACAATAAAATTAAAGAATTTTGAATCACAATATCCAGTTAATCAACCGTAGAAAACACAACACACAATAAGCACAATATATTTGATATCTTAAAAAAAACTATGGTCACATGATTTGTTTGATAGCCATCATCGCTGTCGTGTCTACTACAGGACATACAACAGTGCAGATCTACCATTACCATGATTACGTTGCTGTTTTTTTTTTTTTTTATTTCTTAATTTATTTTACGTATTTACTGTCATATATGGTAGTAGAATGTAGCTGAATGCCACAAGATGAGAGCATGTTTGCAAGGATGAGGCTGTGCTCTGCTCTGCTAATTTACTTTGTGCTGTTTTTCGCTGTTTTTGCTGTGATGTTTATGTTTTATTCACCGTTAGTTTTGAATAAGAGTTCATGTGTGTTGGTGGTGAGATGGGGGGTTAATAGTGCACTGTGCTGAGGTACCGTCAGTGTGGTTTTCCCACAAGTCTCCTCTCCAATGTGTTTACTGCTGTGGTGAATGTTGAAGCATTAAAAAGAGCATTTCTATCTGGCGCAACGTTTCCTAAATGCTTTAATGTAATATGAGAGCGTTCAGCTAAAGCCTCTGTAACATCATTACATGCATGAGTTCAGACAAAGTTTGAGTTACGTCACACTCAGAGGAACCGAACCCTGACGTAATTGATGTATTGTTATATTAGGTTAATGACACCCACATTGGCTAGCATCATGCTAATAGTGAGACATGCCAGAGAAAGATTAGATACCTGTGCCAAGAACCCAAGAAGAGGTTTATAAGTTCTACCCAAAAGTGCGTATTGTAGTTGTCAAGTGCATGACATAGTAACTGTAGTTGTAGTCTGCCAACTGCCAAAATTGAACACTTATGAAGCACAATGTGCCTAAAAGTAACAATACAGTTGCTAAATGGGAGGCCTTTGGAAATATCACTGCGTAGTGACCCAGTGCGGTAAGAGCTAAATCCTACAGGCATCCTCTAATTTTCTCTGCAGCTTTGAATCACACACACACACATACACACACACACACGACAGGTTATTTGTTCCTGAAGCCAAGCTGCGATGACTGGCCTTTTACTTTGTCTTGGAATCATATTTCATGTCTGAGGACTTGCTGCTAGCCGTGCACTGCATCCCACATGCTCTTTTATACCAGTGAGAAATAGCGAAACTGAAAGGAATAAACGTCACCTCACAATAAACGTGCTCCAAACACCATAAAGCACCCATTCCTGCAAAACTGGGCCTCCTATTTCTCAGACATCAGTGCAGATGTCTCTACGATCAGCTTTGTCTGTTCCATTGCAGTAAATATCGAAACAACCACTACGACCTTAATGTGCAAGAAGGTCATCTTTAATCTGAGGATATTTCAAATTTTTTAAATAGTTGGTTGTGCCAAGAGCAGTATTTCATAAACAAGTTCTTATGAACATCCAAAAAGTCCATGTTTTGCTCCAACCCAATTGGCAGCACATAGGAAAAGAACAAGAATTTCAACTGTCTGGGGTCCCTGAAGGTCAGGAACCTACAGCAGATTCCGGGTGCTACTATTACAATGGAATTTCAACTTGTAGCAACCAACACCACAAAAATATTATAATTAATTTAGTTTTATTTATGTGCTGTATTTTGTTTTCCTTTTTGCTAGACCACCTAGTAGCCCAGCCTACGTAGTCTCAATTATTGAGTTACTGGTTCTCTGTGCCTAAAAGTGATTGGTGGAACATCCATACTGTATGTTACAATGAACATTTATTGAACATGAATGAAACATTTAATGTCATTCCTATTGGTTCTCATTGGTGTCAAGTGACCTGGAGTTTATTGCATTAGGGAAATGAATCAATTTATATTTCAGGTGAAGCGTTAATTGTCAATAATTAAAGGCTAACTAATAATAAAAGCTCCATTAAGTCAGTTTGCAGCCTAAATTCTGACTGAAAAGTTTTCTCTCAAGAATTTAATTTTTGTTTTGCATTCAGAAGTTTCAATTAGTTGAAAATGTCATGGATTACGTTTTTTTTTTTTTTCAAGGAATGGGTTAGTTCTAAATATCATATGCATCACACATATTACATTTAGTCACCAATATGAAGTGTCACCAACTACATTAGAAAAAAACTCCAGATTCCATGTGCACCATCTACTGCTACAATGGAATTTTATCTTGTAGCAACCAACATCACAAAAATATTTTTTATTTATTTATTTTTATTCATGTATTTCTTTTCATTTTTGCTAGACCACCTAGTACCCCAGCCTACATGATTGAGTTACAGGTTCTCTGTGCCTGAAAATGATTGGTGGAACATACAAATGCAAAGAGCTTTGCAACAAACAGCAAATTAAAGAGCAATTAACAGCTGTTCAACTTCTGAAGAAGAGTCTAATTTCTTGTCTTGGGGAGGTTGAGGTGAGTCCTGATTTTCTGCCCAAATCATATCCAATCTGATTCACTAGCTGGCACTCCCCCAAATTGTATAATACCACCAACGCTAGAAGAGTGAAGACTACACTGTGCTTCCTCCAAGTCATGTGAAGCCAACTACCACATCTTTTTAAACTGCCATTAATATCATTGGACACCTATGTTGACCAGCATTGGGTGAGTGGTGGGACCATCCTACTCACCCAAAAAGAGTGAAGCCTATTGTTCTCTCCTATACTCCCAACCACGGATGGATGTTGCTCTACTAGATGTTCAGATTTGAGATCTCCTGATGATAGGGTCACTCTGGAACCCAACAGCAGGCCTGTTTCAAACCATATTTGAGCATGAGGTTGCCCCTCAGCAATCTTTTCAGTTGGCAGGCATTACAGCCGAAAAAAAGAAACAAACCAGCCAGAAACGAAAAAAAAAACACAACTCAGCAAACAAGAAGCTTTGCAGACATGCTGGAACAATACCATGTTTGGGTTATTCTGGTAAATACTGAAAGAACTGAAATGAACCTGATATCGTTCCAGTACCAACAGTAGAAGACAATATCAAAAATCTGTTAGCAGACAATTTTAAAGCATCTGTTATACCAAGTTCTGGGCTTCGTTTCTTGACATTCTTCTTGTTTTAATATTTACGCTGCAAAACTGTTGTACAAAAGCAAAAGAACATCTAAAGCTGCCATTATTGTGGCAAATTTAAATTGTTATGTTGGCACAAGTTGAGTCTATCTGAACAGGACCCCACCAAAAGATTACAACCAATGCTCACACAAATCCAACCCGGCCTTGACCCCAGGACCCTCAACTCGAGGGACGAATATGTTACCGTGAAGTAAAAGGGAAAAGGGAACTCGTCTTTTTCAAGGCCAATCTCCAAAACATGTCTGACGCATGTGAAAGTAGCCCACACAGGCCTCTACAAGACATGGGAGCACAGGAAGAGAAAATGGGAAAAAGAAAATTCCCACAAATTGGAACCCTCCCCACACATGTCACACACACATTCCTGCTGAGGAAAGAGACTTCCCGATCCCAGCAGGTGGCTAAAGCTATTCGTCCTGCTGTGGTAAGAAGAGCCAGAAGATGACTGAAAGATCAAATCTGAGAGCCCTGTTCCCTTATGTAGCCCCCTAGAAAGTCAGCAGCCATACCAGCTCAGAGATAGATGAAATGACCCCGCGCTGATGTAGCAAGTGAACTAATACAGGCATATGCCCAGCTGCAGTTCCTTAGCACTGATTGCCCCTCAGTCAGCCAGGCCAGTGCGCCCTGCTGGCAGAATAGTGAAGCACCTGCAGGGAGGTGTGGCTCTCTGCTGGTCTCTACAGAAATGACCAAGGGGAGATAAAAGGCTTAAGCCCAGTACTAGTAATTACATATGTGTCAGCATGTGCACAGCCTAAAGTGAGCATTAAATTGAAAATCAGCATAAATGAATCCGAGCTAAAATATTACATGTGTCAAAATGAATTGCTCATTACATTCTACAAAGTAAAATCACTGAACTTGTCAATTAAAAACAGCATGGGTGGACGAGTCTTGATGGCCTTGATTAGAATGAAATACACCGGTTTTGACTTCTATTTCTCTTCTGGCTTAAGAATCTTTTTTTTTATATAAATTGGAACTATGGTCTTCTCTAATGGCAATATGCATCAGCCTTAACATTCAAACCAACTACCTAATAATGTGTAGGTCCCCCCTCACACTGCTGAAACAGTTTTGACTTTTACACTGTCCCCGATTCACCAGTTGTCCTTCCTTGGATCATTACTGCAGACCTGGAACACTCCACAAGACCTGTCCTTTTATTTGAAGATGCTCAGAACATCCAGAACTGTCCAGTTTGTCAACTGAGCCCTGATGTCGTGCCCTTGTCCCTTATTCTCTCTGTATCTGGAAACTTGTTACAATATATATATATATATATACACCATAGTGTTATAGTATTTACTTCATTTCAGATACACAATGTGAAAACTGTCCCACTGACCAATTACTTGTGGGTTGTATTGCATTTGTGTGAAGTAGCACTTTTTCCACTCTCACACACTAAACTATTGAGTGTTGCTTCTGATTTGCTGTGCATTGTGCAGGGAATGAATCAGCAGTAATACATTAGAGGAAGCGATCTGGCAGCTGAAGTTCTACTTATTCTGGTTGAAGAACCCGACCTCTGACTCCCCAACACACACACAAGTATCATAATTGGATCACCCCTCTGGTGTGAACAATAGCATAAGAGGCCTCGTTCTCATATTGCATCCATTTATCCACACAATGTAAATGAAACCGTACACTCTGGAAAAACAAAGGTGCCAATAGAGTTTTTTGTTGTGATGCCATAGAAGAATCCATTTTAGATCTCCATCACTTTAATTTGAAAAGCGATGTTAGAGATTGACTTGAAAAAAAACATATTTTTTTCATGTATGGAGATCTAAAAATGGATCTACTGTTATATGTTTTAGATTTGCTTCGTAGGATTGAAAAAAGCCAAAGTCACACATCAAGCATTTGGTTGACTGGAAGCATCTGAGGTTTCCATGCTTGATTCCCATAAATTGCTTTTTCCCTTGTTTGTAGCATTTTCTGACATTTCAATAAATGTCAATTAGCCCAAAAGTCCCAGAGGCTCCAATAAGAATAAAGGGAAGTTCAACATCATATTCATTGTTTACTGTGAACTTGCCCTGTCCCACAATCAAGAGCACCAAAACACATTGCTCTAAATTAAAATTACACTTTTAAAATGTTCTATGAGAAAAAGTGAGATATAAGATCAATTTAAAGTCTTCTGAAGGCTAAAGAACAAAGTGCCACATGTTAGATATAGCACAAATCACAACCCATAGATCCCATAGAATGGAAGCACTGATATTTCAAATTAATTTAAAAAAAATGGAAATTAATTAATAAAATTGGTAAAAGTTAACATATTTTTCATATAATTCAATATATAGAGGGAAAAAAAAATAAGCAAAGTATTTTTAAGTATCTAATGCCTTATGATGTACCAGACTCTAATATTTAATAACATCAACAGCTTTTTATCTTAAAGACTTTATTCTGTTATTCTAACTGTACTTCAATACAAAAGCAAAAAGCTGAAATGCTGAAGCTGTACATTTTTAAACACTGTGACGCAATGTGACGCAGCCACTGTATAAAAAGTTTCACCAGACATTTCGGAGCAAAGCCAGAACGTGGGTAGAAGTTCTCAAACAGGAAGAGATAATCCATAAAACAAGTGATGGTATGGAAGACAGGCTTGTATTACAGCAAAACAAAGCTCAGGAGAAACCTCATGGCCGTAGTTCAATGGAGATGCTAATACTGCGGGTAGAGAACATCAAAAATGTTGTTGAAAGCTCCATTGCTTTATAGTACAGAAGATATCGTACGACCACAGACAAAATCACTCTGCAAATCCTCGAAAGCAGACGAAACGACAAGATGGCGCCTTCAAAGTTGGTTGTAAGTCACGATTTCTTTCATTCTATAACATTTGCCTCATTCTTGGGCCTTTTGTTCACTTGTTTATGTTTCCCAAATGCCAATGAGCTTTTATTATTGTCTTGGCTCTTTGTCTCCACCCTAACCATGTCTCCTTATCTGTGCATTCACCTGTGTAGTTGATTACGCCTCCTTTCCCAAGTGTTTCCAATCGTATCTCATGTATAAGTAGCCTCTGTGTCATTGTCTGGTCTTGCGTCATTGACCCTGATTGTGTTGCTCAGTCTTGGCCATTTAATTTCAGTGCTTTATCTCATTGTTTTACAACAAAGCTCAACAAATTCATCCTGGTTCAATGTCTCCTCCTACGTGACATTAGTATAAGGGTTTAAACAATTCTGTAGCTTCATCATGTCCTAGATACACTTAAAGCCATGATCAAATTTAAACCGTTACCTGTAGCGATTTCCCAAACCATTGGTATCAGTTTGCTAGTTGGAGATTGATTCTGTAAGCACCTGGGTGAAAAGCTGTGTATGGAAAAAGAAGGGGGCAGTTTTCTTTAAGCAAAGGTCAGTCTCTCACACTGAGTCATTCACACCCCTCGGAGATTCAAAGAACATATAAAGGTTAACTAATTATTGTGCTTCTCTTCTTCTCTCAAGACTTTTGTGCTTTCGTTCAAGTCATACAGGAATGAGAGGTCAAAAGAATCCAGCAGTGGGAAGGTCAAGGCCTAACAAAGATCATTCTTCATGTTCTTGAACTTCTCCTCGACACCTGTCCCCTTTCACCATGTACAAGGGGTTCCTCCACTTACGTCAGGGTTCCGATCCTCCGAGTGTGACATAAGTCGTTTAAATTCGTTCAAATAAGCGCCAACGTGTGTAATGCCATGAGGTCATCAGTCCACCAGAGGTAGACATTCACCCACCTGAGGCTCTGTTATGCCTTTTTCTGAGCATTTAATGCTATCGACTTTCAATTTCCCTTTCAGTTTTACACTGTCAAATGTTAAAGGGGTGAGGGTGGGGAGCAGCAACGTAACCACAAAAGTCTGTACATAAGTCGAGGACCCCAGTATTAGGGCTGCTATTACATTTTGCTTCCGATTACTTATAAGAATAAAGATTGAATGAATCATCAAAAGTAGCATCAATGGAGGAATGTCAAGTTCTGGTTTACCATCTACTTGACTCACAGAGAGTAATTTTCGCTAGATACTGTTTTATGTTGTTTTTTTATTGTAATTATTCTTCAGCATTGATTTGAAGCAATTGTAGGGTTTCCTAACTGCATGGAACAAAAAATGGATAGGTTTCCAACAACAGCACAAAGCAGCCACAATGATATCTTGAAATGAAATCAAAATGAAATCAGAGTTTGAAAAAAGATCTTGGTTCATAATCTGCTCAGATTTTAAATTGAACATGGTTTTAAAAACATTTTATTTTATTTTATTTTCTCCTACCTTGGGTGAGCAGCATTTACATCGAGGAACATTGAGTTCTGTTTTACCATTTACTTGACTCATTTTTATTTTATATTGTTATTCTTCAGCCTTGATTTGCAGCGATTGTAGGGTTGCCCTAGAAGAAGCTGTCTGTTTTCTTCTTGGTTCATACTATTGCTCAGATTTTAATTTGAACAGTTTTTAAAATTGTATTTAATTAAATTTTCTCCTGTGTGAACATCGTTTCCATGCCTCTTTTCCATCACCCCAGCTACGACCTTCTCTCATGGCGTTACAACAGCAAACCCACTTCCCTGGTGGGAAAAAATGGCTGCTTTCTCCAATGGTGAGCTGATTTAATTATGTTATTAAGTATTTCACAATGTCGCCAGTGCTCTTTGGCGTCAAGGAGCTCTGAGACCAGTGCTTCTGTTAGATTCCAGTCTGGTGCTTGGACCCCTTTCTCCTTTCTCTTCTTCAAGTCTACCAGACTATTCTGAAGAAGACATGAACAAACCATGTGGTAAATGTCAAATCTCCTGATTACTAGCAGTCAAATGCCTTTGGTTTTCTAAAACGTTTGTGTTGTCTCCTCTTTCATATCTTCTGTCAGGCTTGTCCTTCCATCTTTGTTCAAAACCATTTATTCGCAAGCATGGCATTTACCAACTCCCTGCACTTATACTTTATTGACTTTGACAAAGACAAAAGCTGAACAGGGGACGAGAGTGCAGCGAATTTCTGTGGTGCTTCAAATGATGTAAAAAAAAAAAAACCCTTGTAAGGTCAGGGTTCAGCCTCCAAAAGCTGGACATCCAAGCATGCCCTCGGCGGGAGAGTGTGTTTGTGTGAGTTGCATGGCACTGTTGTGGCAGGGACATTTGATTAGAGAGGGTTTCTGTCTGCCCACCACCAGGGAGCCATTAATCTCATGCTGGCCCAATGTTTTAGAGATGAAGGAGCCAGTGCCACTGACCTGCCCCCTAAATGCACACTAACCCACAATGCCATCCTCCTCAGGCACAGTTTCTTTCTCCCTACGACTGGGAGAAAAAAAATAACTTGTTTCTTGAGACACGTCCACCTAATGTGCTTCTTATGACCATGTTAGAATCATGACACATCATTTAACATGAGATGATGAGGTGATGAATGAGCTCAATTGTCTTTTTTCATTATTACCCAAGTAGCACCATCGACACTTCAATGTTTTTTGACTTATAAATGCAAACAAATTGGTTCTTCTTCTCAGTTCCTCTCTGATCCCTTTTCCACCAATTGTGTTCTAGTTCATACCTCAAATTTAGAACTGTTCTGGGCATTTCGACCAAAGCTTAGTTGGTTGGAAACTTGAGAACCTTCTACGGTTTGCTCAAAAAATATCTCCAATAACAACAATTGCATTGCAATCTGCCATTTTGCTACTACGGTTTACCTTCATTGTGCAATGACCTTCATTGATGACTGATCAAGGTTTAAAGAACCCTAGATGGAACCTGTTTCAAGAACCTGTTCCCTGCTGGTAGGAAATGGGTATTGATGTTTCTTTCTCATGTTCTAACAAAGGATTTTTTGAAGGTTTGGTGATCAGAGTTTCTTCCTCCCACTCTTAGGGATCTTCTCCTAATGAGTCTTGTTTCCTCTCAGTGTTTTTTTCATATGCTTTTTGCCAAGTTTTTCTTTTGGGTGATGATTGTTCTCAGTCTTTCTTTCACATGCTCTTAGGAAGTTATGGTTCTCCTGCAGGGCCAATCTAAGTGTTGGTTTGTCATGCTGGAGCTTCATCTACATTTCTCAACATACTGTGACTTTCTCATCTACATCATGCCACTAATAACCACTGACAATATACTTGTTGTATTTCCTTGTACATAAAGAAGAACTGAAATCACACCTAGAAAGAAGCTAGTTCCTGAATTATGTGAATACGTAATTAAGAAATGAAGAAATAAGAAATGAAGAAATAAGAAATGAAGAAATAAGAAATGAGAAATGACAGTATTACACAAATATGACTGTTCCCTTTCTCTGTGTTCTGGGGGCATGGAGCCAATGAAAATGCAGCTGTCACCTGCATTCTAAAAGAGAAATGATTCAATACATGAACAACAAACAGTTAGAAATTACATCGTGTTTTTACGACCTTACATAGAAGCCACTGTGTGTTGAACCAGACCATTGCAATGTGAGATTACAAAGTGGACATTGCTGCAAACTGCCTTTTGATGTACAATTAAACACATTGAATTCTTCTTGTTTTTCCTAAATAAGCTTTAGAGCAAACGTTGAACCAAGTTCAGCGCATAGATTAACAGTGTAGAATAAATTCAGATTTAAGTCAGATTTTAAATTTTACTAAAACGACGCTGGCGTGACAACGCTGCCCCTCCCCCCTTTTTGTGGTGTGAAAGTGAAAGTAAAGGTAGATATAATAAAATGTGTATATATATATATATATATATATATATATATATTAGAGACGGGCCGTTAATCTTCGTTTATTGTAGGAGTTCTTCCAGTCTCGAGTACGACCTAAACGCAAAGCATTTCTTAGCTAATG
>JBBIGC010000145.1:21780865-21804202 GCA_037576955.1 Lepidarchus adonis
TTGTTCAAGTTGTAAGGGATCTGATGGTGATCCAATCGAGGTTGGAAGCTCAGGAAGATTAGAAATAAAATTGTGAGCAGTGCCCCTGCATGAACAACACAGGCCTAATTTCATCTTCATGGAAGACAATGGTCCAGCTCATCAAGGTTGCATCACCAGTGAACGGCTCCTGGAGACTGTGGAACCTCAAATGGAGTGACCTGCACTTTCTACAGACCTGAATTCCATAGAAAACCTATAGGATCTGCTGAGTCACTGAGTAGAGGCTCGTAACTCTGTATCCCAGAAGCTCAATGACCTGAGGGACGCCATTCAACAAGAGTAGGATGCCTCAACTGCAATAATTTGACTTGTGAGCGGCATGAGACATTGTTGTCAAGCTGTAATTGATGCTCAAGGGCCCATGACATATTATTGAGTCATTTTTTGTTGTGATTTACTCACCACTGTTGTTGGCTTTTGTTTCAATAAATTGTTTGAGATGAGGAAATCACCATTGCCTGCTTTTGCTGAAATGTATCACTATAGTGTGAACTTTCTACGTTTCCATAAATTTCACACAAAATAACCCTAACTTCTTTTGTGATTAGTGTGAATATAATGGGAAAGCTGACAAATCTAGGTGGATAAAATATTTACGGCCTTTGCGTTGACTCTTTGCATTGGAAATGGTACAACCCCATGCATGCGCCCTCTTTGCTGATCAAAGACCATTGCCTAGCACTCTGGCACCTGTTGGGGTTGCTCTGTTTGTTGATTTGAAGGTACTACCTACCGCAGTTTGGCGACTGATCTGAAGCAAGCAAGTCACCACAGACACCAACAAAGCAAACAACAGGGAAGTACACTAATGAACCACAGAGATGACTAAACGGCTTTCCTGTCCAGTTAATGTCAGAAAAGTCCACTGATATGAGCTGGTTGGCTGGTCAGTTCACATGGTGACACTGGATAAGCTGGATTTCTGCCTTGGTGTAATATTTACGCCTTTATCCACACCATCACTCAAAAAACTCAAAGAAATGTTTGGGGCTACCTAGCTGAGGCAATATGGCTGCCGCTTTGCATTGACTTTGGTTTGATTATGTACAGGCTGGTTGAATTATTCACATGATTGTGACAGAAACCAAATGAAAGACAGTGGTTGTGAACACACAGCTTGACCCCTTGCTCCATTCTCTACTACTTTAAAAACATCATAGTCTGTACGGTTTTCTCATGAAACCACACTGAGTTATATCTTATATATATATATATATATATTATATATATCAATGATATAATTATGCAAAATTAAAATACATAAATACAGCCATTTGCCATCAGCTTTCAGCCAAAGACACCACAGTAGAGCTCTAGCCAACTCACTCAAATGTAATGTTGGGCATCGCTGAACCTTTTGCGCCATAAGTCGCTAAGCTACATTTGGTTTAGCTCTATTTCATTAAAGTAAATGTAGCCAGCAATGATATTGCATCACACATGTGTCACAACAGGGCAAACCCTCCAGACAGTATGAACAGAGGTCACACAGGGATAAACCGCTTGGGCCATGGTTGTTGCGCCAACGCTGTGGCTTTTGCGCTGCCCTGTGGCTTTAGATTACAGCCCAAATGCATGGCTGCTTACGCTGTTGTGGCATATGCCACCATTCAGGATGAAAAGATAAGCAGAGGCAAAACTCTACTTGAAAAAGGCACCGGTTCTCTGAAGCAGGCTGAGGGTGATGTTTGTATTGGATGCTAAGCCTTAAGAAGATTTAAGACCGACATTACGCTCTCTGTCTCTCGCTCTCTCTCCTTTTGCACTGATCACTGATGCTGAAAAAGCGAAGATGATCGAGGATTACACAGAGTGTGTGTTATTTTGTGCTGAGGTCTGAAGGCAGACACACAGGGACATAATACTGAATATTGAAAGAAAAAACGCAAACATAAACATAAACAAAAACCATAAAAACAATCAAATATGTGCAGATAAAGCTTTGGGTGAACTCTAACTCTGCCTAAACACTAACACATAATAATGCTACGGTGAAGAAACACTGAGAGAAAGAGAGAGAAAAAGATACACAAAAGTATTATTATTCTTATTATTCTTATTCTTATTATTATCATCATCATCATCATCAATAATACTAATAATAATACTAATAATAATAATAATAATAATAATAATAATAATAATAATAACAATAACAATAACAATAATAATAATAATAATAATAGTTGTTGTTGTTGTTGTTGTTGTTGTTGATGATGATAATAATAATTAAAGCAATTGAATACTTGCCTTTCTAGGTTTTAACCTTGGCCATTATCCAACTTTTCCCTTTCCCCATTAAATTAAATAGGCTGTTTTATTTTGTTGTTGCTGTGCCTTTAAGGCAGATAAGTAAATGACCTGTGTTTTGATTGGCTGCCCTGA
This sequence comes from Lepidarchus adonis, assembly GCA_037576955.1. NCBI lineage: Eukaryota > Metazoa > Chordata > Actinopteri > Characiformes > Lepidarchidae > Lepidarchus > Lepidarchus adonis. The sequence continues at coordinate 21,783,293 of JBBIGC010000145.1, forward strand.
AGTGGGTGTTATTTTAAAGGCAATTTATCCTGATTGGTTCCTTATTCCTTGGAGGTGAAAAGGTGAAAGCAAAATGGCTAAAATGGCAGGCAGGTGTACATGCATTGATTTTGTGACATCACAAAACAACACACTAAAAATGGGACAGTTTCTCATATATGGACTTGGGAGTGAACAGTGCATCAAACTTTTTTACTTGTTTTTTGTGCTATAGATCCTTTAAAAGTAGAAGCAAAAAACATAACGAAGATATACAATAAATAAATAAATAAAAGGGCGACATGGTGGTGCCGTGGTAGTGCTGTTGCCTGGGTCTTGGATTCTATCCCTGGGTTGGTCACAGGTGCCTCTCCCTGTGTTTGTGTGGGTTTCCTCCGGGTGCTCCGGTTTTCTCCCCCAGTCCAAAGACTTGGGGTTTAGATTGACTGACTACACTAAACTTCCCCATAAGCCTGAGTGTGAATGGAACAGTGAAAAGCTATGTGCCTCTGCAATAAGATGGCCTCCTCTCTGGTTCCGTGGTGTGTGCCTTGTTAAATGGGATCGGTTCCGGCTTCCCCTTGACCCGCAGTTTGGAAAATGGATAGAGATTCAAGGCGGCTTTTTAAATGTGAATTACAGAAGATGCCTGGACTGTAGTCTAGTAAAGAGAGGAAGGAAAAATAACATAATGGTCCAGCAAAGCAGAGCTAGCTTGACCGTGCCACAGTCCGAGGAGACTGAGATGAAAGCTGTTTATTTCAGTGTCAGCGGCTGAGAGTCCAGGCTCTAAACTACTGCTGCTTTAATGACCAAGTCTCGTCACTGTGTGGTGCAAGCAGCTCTTGTTTCGATAAAGCAGGATCAGGTCCAGACATGGGATTAATGGACGTCTGAGGCTTAATGACTGTCAGGGGTTTCTGTGGGGCGTAGACTGTAGAACACCCTGCTGTTTTTTTAGTCACAGATTTCCTAAAATCGTGACCACAATGCATAAGAGGGGTCAGAGAACACTGGCCTAGTGGGGGCAGTGGCGGCCTAGAAGTTAGGACTTTACCCTTGTGATCGGAAAGGTTCGAGTAACCGCCATCCCACTACGCTGCTTCCTGATTGGTGTTGCAGGCTGGTTCACGTGTTAAAGGTCACGTTTTAATGTGCCGCACTTGTGCATGATAGGGTGTGTTCCCAATGACAAAAAGTCACCTTCACTTTGTCAGCCAGAATTGGGTTCCATCCCACATGAACACAGTACATTAAGGTATTTAATTATTTGTAAAGTCAGCGATATAATCATCCCATCCTACTGGACTGACATATTGCTCATGAGAAAAGTTTACCACAGAGCCAATAAACTCTTCAATGTAAAAAGGTTATAGTAGTAAACTGTAAAGTTTGGCTGAGGGGGAATAATGGTCTGGGCCAGTTTTGACTGTTTTTATAGTTTACACCTCAAATTGTCCCTATTTTATGCTTGCAAAGCTATATTCAGTGAAATCTGTCACTGTAAATTACCAACTCCCATTAAAAATGAATGGCTGATGTTGACTTTGACAGCAAAAAGTGCCTAGATCAGCAATTTTTCCATAATCCTCCCACTGAATCTGACTGAACTCCACTGAGCCAGAAAATCTACTGGACATTTGGGATAAACGCCCTGGTCCAAAGTCTAGGACGCTATATTTAAGCCCTAAATTTTTAGAACAGCAATACAACAAGTACATATAGATGTGATGCTCAGGTGTCCACATACTTTGGGCCATGAAGTCTATGTCAATGACCGGTTGTTCTTTATTGCCTAAATCCTAACACAATCCAGGCAGAAACTTCTTGCAAACAAGTATGTGAATGCGTTCCAACAAAAATAGTTGTTTTTACATCTTTGTTTCTATATTGGGGCGAAGGAATGAACAGTGAGCTCTGAGAGTGTTTACATACGATTCTAAAATCAATGAGAAAAATACACCTTTTTTCCCAGTCTTAACATTACACAGTTGTTTTGAGTGAACGTGTTGTTAAACTGCATTTTCCCATCGGTTGCCTGCTGTTTGCTGGTGTGTCTGTCTGACAGAAACAAATAAGCTTTTTTTGTTGACAGGCAAGGATTGCCAGATCATTCGGGTAGATGAAAGAGTGAGTTACAGAGCTAACAACATTCACAGGTTTGTTTATTTTGCTCCCGACAGCCGCTCAGTGCAGAAATTGTCATTTGCAGATGAACGACAGCGGTTTACCATGCGGCTGCAGGATAAGGGACAGGGTTAAAATGCATGTTTGGAAAAGCAAGTGCGCTCGACCCTTGCTGTATATGCCTGTCAAGGCGCTAAATAACTAGGAGATACACTGATGCGTATCCTTCTACACCGGTCGGTGGTGAATAGAGCTTTTCTGGAGTGCGATAGGAACTCCAACAGTGACTGACAGACTTTCATATGAAGCCGGTGTCACCCTGATGGATTAACACTCATCTCCGAGTGTATACTCTTCACTCTAATCCCTCGAGCGCCGGCTCTACCTTGATAGCAACTTGGAGGAGCCCGATGCTGGGCGTAATATTGCCGACTTCTGACAATATTGCATTCCCTGCTCTGCAGAAAAACATAAAAGAGAAGCAAAAACTCATTTATGTACATTTCTTCTTGTGTCAAAAGGTTTATTTCGTGTAGAAAAGTAGACAGTCTTCAAAGTCACCTTGCTCGCCTGGGATTGATGAGTGAAGCGACTTGAAGTGCAAAGTCATGCGGTGGACAAGAATGCAACACATTAGAACTGGAATTGGCTGACAGTACCCGCCTCATTTTAACAGTGCTACCCAAGCTGCCAACTGTCCTAATTTTTATGACAAACAGACCCAACATTAATCTAAATTGGATTTGAAAATATTGCTATAGTCAATTATTTCTCTAGCACTTTTTACAACGAAACAAAGCAGTTCTATAGCGATATGCGATATGTGGTCCACAATAACGATAATATCGCAATACCGCAATAACGTAATAAATATATCGCACGGCAATGACGTAGTGATATAACAGAAACACTGAGATGCGTTATTAATTTACTTAAGCAACAGCAACGCTAATGTCACATTTCCTATATTTGCTTTGCGACCACGATCGGAAGCTCAGAGCAACGGCTACTTCAGCAAGTCAATCAATCAATTAAGTCGAGCAGCGCCACCCAGAGGAGAGGAGAGGTAGCGCCCCCCGGTGAGTCTACAAGGCGGCAAATTTAAATATCCGCCGGCATATCGATTATCATATCGCGTGAGCAAGGAGGACGATATATCGCAATATCGATATTGTGGCCCACCCCTAGTCAAAACCATCTCGAGACATTTCAAAGTATTTTTCCTTTTCTTGAATTAGTTTGTTTTGGAAATTCCATAGTGACATTAATTCACCCATTCACTGTCTGAGCTGCTAATTATGTCAGGGTTGTTGGGATGATTTGTTCAAAGGCTGAAATACAGAGAAATACCCTGAATAGTTTGCCGGTCTATAGCAGGGTATATACAACAAACATACACACTACCAGCACGTTTCATTTATTAAAGTTTGTACTAAGTCATTCATTTTTCAGCCTTAGATAAACTATGGGAAATATTTTTTAGCAGAAAAGGACAAAGATGCCTTATCAATTACATCTGTATTTCTTTCAGTATTCTGAGGGTTAACCTTTTATCACTTATTTACCATTTTATTTTTGACAGCTATGTTTACAGTTTTTCTGCAGGAAATGTTGGGATTTTAAATACACTTCTTGTAAATACCTACAGGTCTTAGTAGACCTTTAAGTTTCTGTCTTTTGTTTTTGGATCAGCTCATCAAACCATCTCAAACTCCTCAGATTGTGTCAGTGTTTTAGAGTAAATGTCTTCTTTTTTGTCTTTTCCCCCTTTTCTCATACTACAGCAACAAATTCTTATCAGACACATAGACAGAGACTCTTCTCTCTCTTCTCACAATGGAAGATCTGAAGTCGAGTCTGATTTTCCTTCAGAGAAAAACGCTTTGTGGTGTTTGGTGGTCTACCAGATCTTTCATTTTTCCATTGTTAACTCCTATTTTTGTTTAAGCATTCTTGGGTTTATCCAGTTGGGTTTAAATTTGGTAGGATAAAAGAGGCAGGGTTAAAAATAAATATTGATATTATATTTTGTTGCTGAGGCTTTTGAACATAAGTAACTATACAATATGTGTTCAGATGTATAGCTGATTTGTAGCCATGCAGCTTCATAATAACATTTTTGTTGGTGTTTAATAGCCAAATAAATAGTTGTGAATAATGATTTAAATATCTTTTGTTTTTATTAATTGCATATTCTTGTAATGTATCTTTCATCCAGGTCATTAAAACATAATAACGCCCAACTGCCAGACACAGTTTGAGCTCAAATAAACAAACATGACTCATTGCTTCCCTATAAAGATACAGTATATAGCACCAGGCAGAAGTTAAATCTTTTGTTGTGTTTCTTACATTTACAGGGACTGTGAACGGTAATAATTACTGCTCAAATCAGCTCAAATAAGGTTAGTAAGAAATAACTGCCAGGCCAAAGTCGAAGAGCGTTCACATTAATGGCAGACAAAGAGGAGCCCCCGCTGCCTTCAAAGCCTAAAGATTTCCAGGAACCAAAAAAAAAGGTATTTTATTGAATAAAATCATGCTTGTATTTAAACTTAGCTAAAAGTGCTAAAATACTTCATTAGCCCCTCAGTAAAGCTGAAGGTTAAAGAAAATTGTTACACTTTTGTATTTGTTATAACTCAACTCATGTCAGTTCAATATTACAGTCGATACACAATCTTTATTACACTCAGAGCTTTTATATGTAGGCTGTTTTACATTTCACAGTTCATCCATGACTAAACCAATAAAGAAATACAGAGAGCACAGCCAGCGCTACACAGTTTACTGCAGAACATAACCCAGACAAATGGGCGGAGATAGGGAATCCTTACAGAAACTACTGTTTCAGATTAGTTACTTTCGAGTACTAGAAAAAGTACCAGGCAAAAGTGTAAATGTGTGAAACAATAACTGTGCAAACAACTATTCTTAAAAACAAATATTAATTTAAACATGGTGGCATGTAGCTCTTAAAATGCCTCATATACATAACTCCACATTTTTGTCACTGCTGGAAAAAATATGGAAATTGGAAAATTATCTATAAAAATGTGAACTTTTTCTGTACTTTTAAAATATAGATAATAAGAACGCTCATTGTTAGGCCTTCAGTCACTAGTTAAATGACCAGGTCAAATTAACTGCTAACACAATTAATAACAGTGGAAACAGTTGTTTTTGTTTCCAATGGGACACAATTTGTGAGAAAACTCCATTAGCTTAGTGCTTGATTTTTACCATATTTTGACATTTATGTTCTATAACTGTACGCCTAATCTCAGGCTGACAGATATAGGTCACTTACATGCACAGTTGTGAATCCTCAAAGCAGAAAGACAGAATCTGGGAACAACAAAAAAGTGAACTGTGCAGTAAGAGTTGCAATATGTCTTGTTCAGAACTAGGACAGAGAATTTTTACCACGTCTGCCCATCATGTTCCCAGACTGAAATGGCAGCTCAAGAACAACCCAGCCCATGCGAGACCTCTACACAGACGAGAAAACAAACAAAGTCTCTAAATCTGGCTGGAAGGAAGCTGGCATAGAGTTTCTGCTTGGGCTCCCAAGAGACCTTCAGGCCCTGCTTCAGTTCCTCCCTTTTCAGGCTGTTTCCTGATGCGCAGGGCTGAGAGAGGTGCTCGCCTCTGCCCTGTTTGTGGTGGGAGCCTAGGCAGCGGCTGGTCTGCTACTGAAAATGCTTTCATGTGCAGATGAGGCACAGCAGGAGTTTCTCTCTCTTTCACCCTTGTTCTTTCACTCATTCTCTCCCTCCCTTATACCAAGAAATACAATTCCATTCTTTGCATCGCTAAACCACAGCATGGACCATGGGATGTGTCTAATTAGACTGGCAACACTAAATTAAAGGAGGTTGAGGCTAGGTCCCAAAAAGAGCTCAACTCAACACAAGGACCAACTTTGGTTCCTTAAAGAACATCCTTAAGCATCTATATCCTTATCATTCATGTCTGATCAATTTTAAAGGATATTTAGGTATAAAAATGTAAGCTTTCAGTCTAGAATTATAGATCTTAGAGAATAACAATGGATGTTGCAAATGTGGGTGATGTTAGTGTTGTAGACCTTAAACATGAAAGTAAAATATATATTTAAAAAATCATATACACACACCCACACACACCCAATAGCTAACATTATTCATAGAAGGTAAAGCCTAAATGGAAGGGTTTTAGTGTAAGTAAGTGCAAGGGCATGGCGAGGTTTATTGGGTAACAAAAAACAAGATGAACAAGATCATAAATACAAGTTAACATGGATTTACCATAACTCATAAACAGGAACGCAGGCAAGATGACAACAGGAGAAAAGCAACCGCGATCTGACAAGGACAAACCCCAAACATAAGGGTTTAAATACTCAGGACCTGGACATGGGCGGGGTCAAAGAACAAGAGACAGGTGCACACACTGACAGGGAACTATAATAGAAATTAAACACAAGACATATGATCGGCCAATAAAAGCCAAACCCGACATGACACAGGGAACTCGTGGCACTAAAATAAAATATATATCATAGACAATAATGATGCATACACACGGAATCCACATCATATGAACAATAAAATAAAATAATAATAGAATAATAGCCCCAGATCTATTCACCTATTCTTCCAATCACCCTAAAACGGCCAGTAAATCTATGATGAAATAAATAAACCTTACAGCATCATCACTACCCCCAGGATCAACAGGATGGGCGATGCAGGTTGGCTTTCATGCTGGTTTAGTAGGGTGTGATAAGAAATACCCTGTACTGTGCATCACTGCAATTTACACACTCTTGAGGTGCAAATTTTTTTTCTGTAAAGGGGAAATTATTCAGTCCATTCCCTCTTCTAAGAAGAAGCATGTACAATCAATTTTTAGAAGACGATGTCTGGGCTCAAGAGCATTTTACAGTTTTTAAAGCCTTTTTTTCAAAGTACTTCTCAAAATCGGAACAATTTGAATTGTTCAAACCAGCCACTCAAGTTCTCCCGGTTCCTCTTGTACAGCAAGTGTAGACAGAGGTGTAACAGAAATGGCCAGATGAGGAGAAGCTAGGAGATGCATAAAACATCTGCACATGGGCAGATGGGGCTGAATCTATACCCATCTAATTGTCTGTACAAGTCTAGAACATTTAGTAGTATTTCTGTTATGCCAGGAGCTCTAACGCATGGTGGCTGAACAGTCTGCATTTTCTGTCGGCTGGCAAATTAGCTTATTGCTGAGGTGCCAAGCATAAAAAGACAGTAAAATGCCAACATTTGGGGGAAACTATGTGTGTAATTGTGTGGGGGAGGATGGAGGGGGTGTACAACTGCTTAAACGAAGTCAAGCCTAATTTAATAGCACAAGAAAGGAAAGAACACAGAGAGAAAGGTTGTGCACACATCCTTCATTCTTGAGCTCCTGACCTTACGAAGAGACATGACCATATCAGCGCAAAGTCAACAGCAGCTAATTCCTCAATAGACGTCAAATTTGTTCGATAATCGCATCTCGTTTAATTTTATTCTCTCTCTCCTTCACACTGGAATTCAACATTGACTCTCCAGCCGTCTTACCATCGGTCCTACCATTGGACGGTGACGGGTTCGATCCCTAGTGGTGCTGAGGCTCATTGTGTCCTTGCTCTCTGGGTAGACAAGATGGCTGTTCTTTCTCCCCCATGATTCAGTGAGTCTGTTAGCTAGCATTAGCATTTAGCAACGACAAGGTGGTGACTCATATGTTGGCCCACACCCTCCCAGTACTGGTGATATTATGTGATTGTGGTGGATGAAATTGAGACTAAACTGAGGGAATTTTTTGAAAAATCAAACAATTTAACTCCTGTTTACGAAACTACTACATGCAAATCGCTAACTAATAAATGCACTTCTGACATGTTAGCCCAATAAATTGCATTATTTCCTAGTTTGACCTTTTGAATTATCCATAATGGCCCAAGCTGAAGGTCATCCAAGCCCACACTGTATGTTGTTGACTGTGTCCAGCTCATTCACGTACATCTTTTACATTTACATTCATACTATGCACAGTTCACACCATGAAAATAAATTTGGAACTAGTGAAAGTTCTGATGAAGTTTACTAGGTCCACCAATAAGACTATAGCGATGCTTTATTAAACCTTTAAGGTTTTTATACCTTAGCATCTATCTTCTGTGGTATTCTCCTGACCAAAAGCAGGTAAAATATAATAATATCTGACTCCAAAAAAAATAATTGAAAAATATATTATTACCACACTATAGCTATTCATGCTATATAGTAGAAAAATAAAAATAGCTTGTGGCCAGCAAACTGGAAGGAATAACTTTGTGTAAGAAATCTTACCATCTTTCTGACCTAATGACCATCAAATATTTGGAGTTGGTAGTTTGTGAGACCAGGAAAGTTCAATGTATTTAAAAAGGAACTTCTCTCCACCAGCCAATGTGAAATTTTAGTCTATGAACTGTGAAACCTCAAGAGACATGATCAATCAAGATGAATCCAAATGAACTATTTTAATCATTTTACAGCCCTAATACTTCTTGCACAATCTGAAAGCTTTGGACACGGCTGGAGATAACTAAAGTGCCAGTGGTGGATCACCATTGGGAGTTCTATGTTTAGGGCGTATGAGGGTCTGCAGAAATGGCCGTGAAAGTTTGGCTTTTGTGAACTTTGTAAATTTGATATTCATATAGAGCAGTGGTGGCCTAGTGGTTAGGACATTGCCCCTGGGATCAAAAGGTTGCCAGCCTGGGGCACCACCGAGGAACCCTTGAGCAAGGTACTGTCCCGTTCACTGCTCCCTGGGTGCCTCTGTTGACGGCTGCCCACTGCTCCATGTGTTCACGAGTGATGGGTTAAATGTAGAGCATAAATTTCCCACTTGTGAGACTAAGGGAAAATAATAATAATATAATAATTAAACTAAACTTGTCAGCTTGATTATAAATAAAAAATTACCTTTTTCCAAAGTGCCAACAAGTAAATGCCCTCTGTCAAAGCTGAATCATGTTGCCCTTAATGTTTAATACCTACAGCAGTGTCCCATGCAATAAGATCTTCCTTATCTGGTGGGCAAATGGCTTTTTATGAACAATTTGTTTGGTCTTTAATAAATCATACACTAGTTTTCAATTGCCTTGAAAAGTCTATGGTGGTTTGCTACGAGACATTTGCAGTCAACATAATGTTTTTTTCTCATCACTGTCCACCCCCTAGTGAAGTCTACCTTTATTACACAGATGCCACTCTGGGAGGGAGAAGCCTGGCACAGTCTGCCATCTGGACACAGAAAGAGCTTAACATGCTTGGTGGAGACCACTACCACATTTCCCCAATGATGCGCCGCCCCATTCAATAAGCAACAAAAAAAAGCTCATTTGTGTTTTAAAACACCCCATGATATTCCTGAATTTATCTATCTGAAGTAAAAGCATCAAATTTGGCCCCTGGAGGCCTTTGCAACTCTATACCAATAGTGACATTATTATTAAATCTTTATTTATCCAGAAAATAATATATTGAGATTAGTAAATTTCTTTTTCAAGGAAGTCCTGGCTAAAAAAACCTATTTTTTAAAATATTCTAAATTATACATTATGTAGTTAAGTGTGAAAAATTTAATTGATCAAATTAGGAACGTACTGATATGATGCTGAAACGTAAGAACTAAGCTGCAGAATTTAAGCAAGCCGCTCCCAATACCAGGTTTGCAAAATCGATCTATAAGTTGGAGAAACCTGGTAATTGTCAATTCTGACAGTCGTCACTGCTGAGATGGAAGCTCAAAACGATCATCATACAATAGCAAATCCACTGGCGTAGAGCAGCCATAATGTCACCCTGAAATGTTCCAGCCCAATCTAACCCTGTGTAGCATTTCCTCGCTTCCTTCTGTCCAAGAATGACCAAAGTGCCATCGCAGACCATCTTCAAAGCAACACTCCATCTTCAAAGTGAGTCTTTGGGCTCTGCAGCAAGGCAGCCTGAGAAGAAAGCTCTACGGTGAAGAGAAACCTGTCATTCTGCACAGTGCAAACTGCACGAGCAAAAGATCACGGGGATGCCAGTGTGAAACGTCTCGCTTACTCTCCAGAAAGCAATCTTTCTTCACATATTTCTTTCCTCCTCTACGGCGAGACCTTTGTTCCTATATCAGAATGCCATTTGCATGTGACTCTCCCTCATGGAAAGGTAATAATTCCGCCGTTTCATCTACAAATCAGTGGGATGTATGAACGTGCAGCTGCACTGGCCAGAAAGAGATTTGACTTAAGCAGTTCATACCCTGTCTGCGTGCTGATAAATAATTCATACATGCAGAATGAAATACAGCCATTGACAATAAATTTGAGCAAGAAGGCCCAACATAATCGATTTCAAAGTCCTTTGTCAGCAGACAGATGGATGTTTTTTTCGCACGAACTTCACATGTTTTCGTAAATCTGCATTCCCACAGTAAGGATAGAGAACTGATCTTCTAGCAGAAGGAAAAGGTCACTTGTTTCATTCACTTGGTGAAATAACAAGGACTTCTTGTTGCCAACTCTGTAGACAATTTCTGTTTGTTATGGAGATGTACAAAAATGCGAGTGCTTCAGGAAGGTCCTGTGCAGAATTTAGCATTTGGTATAGTCCATTATAAAAGAAGATGTACCTTCTGAAGGGGTTTTGGCAGTACTGTATGGCACTACGTTGTGCTTTATAAGCTCCGCCTACTTTATAGGCCCACTAATTTAGGTGTACAGTTCTAGAGTCAAGCCCATCTGTTGATTTAAAATCTCTACTCCCTCTATCATGCTCTTCTTTGGTCACTTTCAGTTCTTATTTGTTCAGTTGATCGTTCTCAGCCAAAGAAACCAACTGGCAAGCTCACTAGATCTAAATGTCATCAGTATCAGACTTATAAAGGCCTACAAAGAACAGCATTCAGGTATAGGAACATTATGTAGAAGTAGAAATACTTTATTTTGGAGTCTTGCCGGCAAAGCAGAAGAACTTTTGAGGTACTTTATGTGACTTCTGTGTTGCTGTTCCCTCTCAGCTCTCAGTTATTGTTCCCAGAAGCCAGCACTCTCAAGCCATGCCAATGAGTATCTTGCCGATTTGAAGAGAACTAAGCTCAACTGCCTTGCTAGAGTCAACGGCAATCTCTATTGTGTCTGCTTCTCATGTGGACAAAGAGGCTAATTTAATTTCTGTTGCAAATCTCATTCTGTAATGACTTTGATGTAAGTCCCACAATGGCAGCGTCCTCTCTAAATTGCCCATGAATGTATGATTGGGAAATAATGGTCAGTATGAAAAGTGTTCTCGCCAACATATTTGAGTCAGAAGCTGAGTGTTCTTTTCATCCTTCTGCTTTCGGATTGCCTCTCTCCTCACTTGTTTTCAGTCCCCTATTCTGATTTCAGAATTAGCTTCAAACTGAGAAATACAATGATTGCACCTGTATCAGTCCACAAAGCAGTGGTGCATTCAGAAGTGCATGTACTGTACATGACTGATACTTTGTCACCACACTGCTTCTCATGTTTTATTGTTTCTAAATGTTTCCCCAGTGCTATTATATTCTACTGCCAACATCATTGGACAGCCCTTCACGCTTGGAGGAGAACACTAACTGCCAGTTCTGTTAGCAGCTGACAGACATTTACACTCGCCAGCAAAAATGAGGGAAAGAACATCACACCTAAAAGCCAATTAAGCTGTCTTGGACTTCTGGCTTCAAAGGGTCATGGCAATGGTTTGCAATCTCCCAAAGATGCATTTTGTTGAGCTACTTTCAGCCCTCTTGTCAAAATACTACATCGGCCTATTTAGGAGAATATGGAGCATTACCCACCTTTGCTCCTAACTAGCTGTAGTCAAGACCAGGTTTGTTGACATCAAGACTAAGAAAGACTCCAATGAGTTTCATAAAAAGTCCTAGGCAATAGATACACATCTAGACTTTAGTACTACAGTCCTGGCTACTGATGAAAAGCCTGAGAGATTCATTGAATGTAGTAGTTAGTACAGTACTTCATACTTCAATGACGAAATCAAGCCCTACAGTTTCTACAGTAGAACATAGACTACAAAAAACAACAACTTTGTGTAAGATACTTCCACACAAAAGGCCAAAAGCATTCTTTTTGATGAGGAGGTTGCATCATCTTGACAACCTTATTTTCGAAACTACCCAGACTTCAACAGCATTCATTAACGTGATTTATGGTGGAGTCAGAAAAAGACATTTAATTATGATTCGTTACCTTGATTATGAGATCCAGTCAACTGTTGAATATGTTGACTGTAATAATAGGTCCTGTTAACTCAGACAATCAGACTTTAATATCGCTCTATCATAGTGGGTTTGTTAGATGCGGTGTGCCAACAAAAATCTCATTTATCAGCTAGTTTCCATATCTGAAACCCAATGACTGAGTTATTTGGATATTAATTTTGGGAGAAAAAAAGGTTTTGAAAAAGAGATGGCATTAATCTAACGCATTCAACGGCATTGGACCCTACCTAGGCCATTGTACAGAAATGGGAGGTAGATTAATGATGGTAGCCATCACCCATTTGGCCTGCTAAAGGATTATGAATCCTCAAATTCTCACATTATTGGTTTATTGATATAGCTGAGTCCCAGAAAGCTTTTCTGATATGTAAGTATTTGGTGGTGGAATTTTTTTCACGAATTTATTAGGTGGTGATTGTGGCACCCAAAGCAATGAGGAGCCCATTACTGCAGGAGAGGAGAACATGTCCAGGCTGGTGCCCCACTCCCACCATGGCCCCCACAGTACCACGTGGCCTCCCCTCAAAACCACTTTCACGCTCCAGAACCGCCGAGCGACCCGAAATTGGTTCCGTCAGGAATGGTAGTGAGTCGAGTCGGAGGGCACTTAAGAGCTGCTGAGCTCCAGTGGACCTGGCAACCCGACCACCCAAAAGTACATACACACTCCATTCGGCCACAGTAGAATAGAGACAGAGGCGAGTTGAGTTTTAGAGCAAGAAGAAAAAAAGGAATCAAAATGTTTGGAATCACAGGTGGAGTTTGGACGTTTCCACATTTTGAGATCTTCTGGACCACCTGAAGGAAATGGCCAGTATCAATCCCAAATCAGATCTCCATGTTTTATGTAGCAAGTTGCTACACATATATGAGAGGCAATTTGAGGGTCATGTGCTCTTGCCTTCATGCATAAACTTTATGTCTGTGGTATTGTTTCACCATCTGAATTTTTTAGCTTGATTTTTCTTGAGCATTGGATTGGCTTTGGTCGAAAGCTTTTGACAGCTCTTTTATTTGTCTGCGAATTTAAACACACCTCATAAGTATGCAGTTCTTAGACAGTCCTGCGTCTAGTTTGTGGTCTTCTGTCGAGACTTTTCCCACATTTTTACTCACAGCAGCTGCATTTGGGAAAAATTTATACCGATTATAGTTTTTCAGACCACCAGCACAAAGTTCGATTGTGCTTTGGTCAGGGGCAGCTTTTTTAAAATTAGAAATATTCATTACATTTTAAACAGCACATGTTATTTAATCGCAGTTGTAGTATTGTCATCCATTGTTTTCTGGAGTAGGTCATTGTTCTTTGTCTAGTTCCTCGTCTACCTAGTGGTGTGAAAAAGAGACACCATGTCACAAAAATTTAAATTAATTTAAATTGTACTAGATTGGCTGTCTGGCTCATTATAAAATATTATTGTAAAGCTCTTATGGATTGAGTATTAAACATATTTTCGATTTGCTTTCTACTTCTAAAGTCAGATCATTTACTTGGCAGATCATGGCAGGTTAACTTAAATAAACAAACAAATATTTTAACAAGACCCAGAACACACCCCTAATATTGTAGCATTCAAAAAACAAAGACTTGACCAGTTGAAGTAAAAAAACAATGGCACTACTTTACAATATGGCTGTCCTTATTGTGATTCTTGATTTCTGATCATTGTGAATACACCACTGCACACAGTCACCACAACGAAATTTGTGCTCTGCATTTTACCCATCACACGTGCACACGTGGAGCAGTGAGCAGCTATCAACAGCGTCCAGGGAGCAGTGAAGTGGGGACGGTACTTTGCTCAAGGGTTCCTCAGTGGTGCCCGGGCTGGGACTTGAACCTGCAACCTTCAGATTTCAGGGGCAAAGTCCTAACCACTAGGCCTCCACTGCCCCAATATAAGGGTTTATCAATGGCTAACACTTGTAGTTTGTTAATAAAATGTCCTCGACTTACGATGTATTTTTATTCCTTTTTTTATGGTGTGAAAGTACCTTCAAAATGCAACACAGAGCCTCAGGTGGATGAATGTTTCCCTCTAGTGGACTGACATAGGAATGGCCCCAGGGCATTACACACGTAGACACATACATAACGGATGACTTACGTCAAAATTGGACTTACCACACACTATGAGGAACAGAACCCTGTTGTAAATCGAGAACCCCCTGTACTGTAAAATGTCCATCTCCTGCTTGTTAAGATACAATTATTATTTTATTGAATGAACAATCATTAATAAACTAATTATAAACTATCAAAAAATACTTTTTGCAGGTGGTTTATTGTAAAATGGTCAGAAAGTGTGAAGATCAAACTAATGAGAGTATGCGCTTTCCAAAACATGTAATAATAATGCAATTGGGAATGAAGGCTGATTGACTGATGGCTAAAACAGACAATGAGTCATTTCTGCTCTAGAAATTTGACATTTTCGATATAGGATTTCAAATACTTTCAAGCACAGATTTAGATCCTAGGGCGAATGGTGGGCCAATGGCTAGGACCTTTCACCTAGTATCAGAGGGTCCCAGATAAGATACCCTTGAGCAAGGTACCATCCACTACCCTGCGCCATTGTGCACGTTTGATTGGTTAAATGATGAGGTTGCTTTTCGTTGGGGTGCACTTTGTATGCTCACAATGTCAAACAGCCACCTTCACTTCAATTGAAGGAGTGATATAAAAAAAAATAGTAAAAAATAACTTTGTATATACATGTTAACAACAGGACACGTTCTTATCTAATGTACCTGGATTTGTTGATATGGGTATTAACCTTAGACTCTTGCTAAACCACAGCAGCCATTACCGACTGGTGGATCTCCCAATGGACCATCCAGCAGACAGCAACTTAAGCTGAAATACCATCTCCTGCCATTAACGTCTGTTTTTGTTTCCTCTCTTGTCTGGTAAGTAACCCACTCTTCCCTGGACCACTTAGCTCGATGGTATCAGTCAGCCTTGATGCAGTTTTTTCTTTTTTTTCGAGGATGTGTGCTCTGAGGCACTGGTTTTTGAAGAGAAGGCGGCAATCAATAGGACATTTCTCCTCATCTGACACACTCGTGTGCCCTTTCTTTCGCTTTTCTGTGAATGAAAAGAGGAGAAAGACAAACTCCTGTGCTCAGCTTGGGAAACAGACCTCAGCTCCTGACAGGTGACAGAGGGGTTTCTGGAAAGTTTGCGTCAACTGTCAGGCTTCACTTGGCTTTACTTTGTTCTACATTTGGGAGAGAGATAACTGAGAGAGTGTCACCGCCTCGCATGCGTCTACTCTCTTCTCCACATCTTCTAAGTCTAGGATTCATGGCGCATCTCATGACATCTTTGCATGTTCAAGAAAAGCCTGAAGGAAATGGAGAAGCAAGGAGAGAAGAGTGTTATACCCTCACAATTCCAGTTCCATTGGGTTACCACCTTCTCTTCGGTTCTAACACTGACTCAAGAACTTTCTTCTTTTTTAATTTCCATCTTTCTCTTGCTTCGCCCATAGAGACGCAACAAGTTTGGTGCTAACAAGCACACATGTGGATTGCAACCACACTAGGGTGTTAAACTAACACATCTTCCACTTATTCTTCTCACTCAAGCTTCGTTCTTCTGAGTCATGCAGTTAACCAACTGATGCCTGCTCCAGATTCATTGTGGGACGTCCTTAGGTATTAGCATGCTAACTCATCTTATTGATGTGGCAACCATGATGTTGCAATTCCAACTGGGCTGCCAAAGTGCTGTGCCACCCAGACCGCAGATTAACCCAGCAGCCGAACAACGGTTGATAGTGCAGACAGAAGGTAAGTCTTTGACCTGGCCATGGATTAGAGCCTTTGTAATATGCTTTCCTCAAAGCCTTTTCAAATCCTCCCACCCACTCTCAAGCCTACGCTTTGTATAGGATCCTACTGCATGCACTGGAACCCAGTGAGTGACTTGGAAAGGACTCTCTCTCTTTCTCTCTCTGTTAAATGAAATCTCCCCCATTCAGCACCTCTCCCACCCGGCTCTGCCACAGGGGTTGGCGGCGGGCTTTGTTGGTAGGAATATGTGATAACTGCAGGTTGGGATAAAGTAACGAAAGCAGCTTATATCCTCTCTCTTCTGCCTGCAGACAGAGTTGCTGATTTTGGTCTGATTGGGACACGTTGTTGCCCCACACCATGTAAGATATACTTTTGACTGACTGTGGATGTTTGAGTATCTGTTTAGTGCGTCTGTGTGCATATGCGGTGCTCTAATCTGTACTAATCCCTGCAAAAGAGATCCAAAGCCCCTGTCTTTGCCTCTGTATCCTCTAATCTGAAGCTATGATGACCACACTTGAAAAGAATTCGCTACACCAAGTTGCTCTTTTCAATAAATATCTTAGAACGTGGTGTTGCAGCGGGTAGTGCTGTTACATCACAGCCAGAAGGTCCTGGGTTCTAATCCCTTTCTGTGTACAAGCTCTCCCCAGGTTTTTGTGGGTCCAAACGATTGGGGTTTAAGTTGACTGGATCCTCTAAATTGTGTGTGAGTGGTTGTATGTCTCTGTGTTGGCCTCCTGGCTCCAGATTACCCATGACCCAGTTTGGATAAATGGTTTGGCACCATAAAGATGAAGAAATCAAATTACTTTTCTATGGAGCATATGAACAAATCAACCATGTATAGAGATTGATCCATCTAGTATCCAAACCGCTCAATCTATTTTTGGTCACAGGGGAAGCTGGATCCAAACCCAGCAGACTATGGGCCAAGGCAATAGAGATTAAAGAAAAAATCATAAGGAAGCCGTTTTCTTTAAGGGCAATGAGCAAAAGAAATGTCAGAATTAGACAAACTGTAGACAAAAAATGAGGAAAAAATGAAAGTAAAAATCACTAAAAACGCTAGACAGATGTATAGTATAAGCAGCTACGCCACTTCAAGCTCAACTAGACCCAGAGAGAGATGCACAGAGCCAAGAAAAAGAGATGAGAGGAGCAGAAAATGACAAAGTAGGAATAAAGACAATGTGAAGTGAGTGGAGAGCACTGCGGAAACATTTGCAAAAGTTGACATCTTGCTCAGCACAAGAACAGGAACATTGTCCACGGTGCAATTTTTGCCAGTGATCCACAAGACTCGTGGTCACTCACGCTGTCTTGCCCTATGCTAACACACTATGGGCCTTGGGGGCCTCTGCACACTGCCTAAGGTCTCAGTACGTACGGGCAAAGGAAACGACCATACGGCTAACACTGAAAGACAAAACAGCTGGCATAAGCTATTCTGATGCCAAGCAGAGCCTGGTACATTTATGATTGACTATAAGAATGCTATCCAATCTAATTGTATAAAGTTATCCAAAAATAAAAATCACTTTCAGATCATAAAGTCAGTCTTGGTATATCATAGCTGATGAATTTTGTCGACCGGCTCAATATAAATGTATTTGTACATCTGTAATGTATAATAAAGCTGTACATATGTAATGGAATAAAAATGATCATTTTAGGTACTACATTTCAAACAGAAACAATGTGTATGCATCGTCCATGTTTGTACATTTCTGTATGTGACATGCATGGTAGTGTCCACACTTGCTGTTTGTCAAGCTTATGAAAACACAATGATCCAGTGAAAAAGTCCTTGCTGTTAGTTTCTGCAATTATTCTCAAATGCTTTCCTTAAAAATAAATCAACATTTACCTCAATAACTAGCATTTTGCAATCAGACATTGACCAATATTCAGCAATAACTAGCATTTTGCAATCAGACATTCACAAATATTCAGCAATAACTA
Organism: Lepidarchus adonis; assembly: GCA_037576955.1. NCBI lineage: Eukaryota > Metazoa > Chordata > Actinopteri > Characiformes > Lepidarchidae > Lepidarchus > Lepidarchus adonis. The sequence continues at coordinate 21,801,470 of JBBIGC010000145.1, forward strand.
GCATTTTGCTATTAGACATTGACATATTTACCTCAATAACTAGCATATTTCACTCAGACATTAACATATTTACCTCAATAACTAGCATATTTCACTCAGAGATTAACACATTTACCTCAATAACTAGCATATTTCAATCAGAGATTAACACATTTACCTCAATAACTAGCATATTTCACTAAGACATTAACATTTTTACCTCAATAACTAGCATTTTGCAATCAGACATTCACATATTTACCTCAATAACTAGCATATTTCACTCAGACATTAACATATTTACCTCAATAACTAGCATATTTCACTCAGAGATTAACACATTTACCTCAATAACTAGCATATTTCACTCAGACATTAACACATTTACCTCAATAACTAGCATATTTCACTCAGACATTAATACATTTACCTCAATAACTAGCATATTTCACTCAGACATCAACACATTTACCTCAATAACTAGCATATTTCACTCAAACATTGACATATTTACCTCAATAACTAGCATATTTCACTCAAACATTGACATATTTACCTCAATAACTAGCATATTTCACTCAGACATTAACATATTTACCTCAATAACTAGAATATTTCACTCAGGCAGAGTTTTAGAACACTTTTTCTTTGAATGGTTAAAATAATTAAAGTGGTTATTATTTATTTGAGTAGTTATAATTAATATGAATTAATAAATACATAAAAAATAAACATCTTTTGGGTTACTTAAACCTGAAATAATATGTATATTTGCTAGACATCTGACTTTTGATGAACTAGACAGAAATTAAGGCAACACTACCTCTACACATTTTTTTGCATCAACCTTTAGGACTTCTTTTGTTTCCTATGCTGCAGGAAAGCTGTAGGTTAACCAGCTACTTCATTCAGGAAAAAAGCATGCATTATTATTATTTTACCTTGGGCAGTTTATCATTTAAGGTTTTTCACTGTAGCTGAACTACTTAAATTACCAGCACTAGAGGAAAAACAAAGGGCTCTTCTCAAACGTTTGACTGGTAGTTCATTTCACTTTGCCACTGGCATATTTACCTCAGTTACTAACATTCAGCCATTAGTATATTTTTTCAGTTACTAGCATAATTTGCTCAGACACTGGGCACATTTACTTCAGTCACTGGCATATTTACTTCAGTTACTAGCATATTTCACTAATCCATTAGCACATTTGATTAAGTTACAACCATATTTTACACAGACACTGGTTTATTTACTGCAGTTACTAGCATGTTTCAATCTGCCATTGGCATGTTTACCTAATTTACTACCATATTTCACTCATCCATTAGCACATTTTCATCAGTTATGGCCATATTTCACTCAGACACTGGCATATTTACCTTAGTTACTAGCATGTTTTACTCAGCAATTAGCATATTTACCTCAGGTACTAGCATGTTTTACTCAGCAATTAGCATATGTACCTCAGTTACTAGCATATTTCACTTATTCATTAACAGTTTCATCAGTTATGACCATATTTCACTCAGACACTGGCATATTTACCTCAGTTACTAGCATTTTTACTAGCAATTAGCACATTTTTTCCTTAGTTACTTGCATATTTGACTACGTTACCTGCATATTTTATTCAGCCACTGGCATATTCACTGGCATATTCACCTCAGTAACATTCATTCAGAAACTGGCATATTTACCTCAATTACTGGCATATTATCCTCAGCCACTGGAATATTTATTTCAATAACTAGAAAATTTCATTCAGCAATTGACATATTTTCCTCAGTTACTAGCCTGTTTGTCTTAGCCACTGGTATATTAACCTTACACTACCATATTTCATTCATTTAGTAGGGCTGTAATAATTAACTTGCTCATTTCACTGCTAATGCTATTGCATACACATATTTAGCTACCAAATTCAAGTTTCTGCAATGTGTTTCACAAAAAAACCAACCATCTGAAATCCAAGTTATACATATTTGGATAGCTATAAATCTCACGCTCTACAACAAGAAAAACTGGTCAGGAAAAGTGTCCGAAATGTGTTTAAACTATTACAGTCTTTCATCACAAATTTGGGCAAACTTTGGGCGCACACACACACATACACAAACATTTGGTCATGGCATATACTCCCTGGTCACAGCTACAAACCAAAGTTGAGAACAGTACATTAGATTGGGCTGAAATGTGAAAGACTTACCTGAAGGGCCAAAGCGAGGGAGCAGCATGGAAGGAAGAAAGAGAGAGAGAACAATATTAGTACACCAATAACAAAAACAACTGTGCAACATGCTTGAGAATAGTCATTTGATGCTATTATGTTATCTTCATTGTGCAGATTAACTATCAATGCATATTTCGTCAATTACAGAATTATCAGGGGGGAGAAATGAAAGCTGTTATTTTCAATTACAGCAATTGTACAAATGAATTCTCCAATTAGGCTCCGCGCTCTGGGCATAGAACGTGATTTCTACAGCAAGTCATTGTGCACTGAGAGAACGGCAGCCTTTGGGAGGTCAAAATGAATGGCTTTATTACAACTGGACGTGTAAGAGGCCAGTGGGGCGTCATTGCTGACCTGAAACACGTGGAAGTGAATGAGCGCTCATATAAAATACATCCCTTTAGCCACAGGTTAAGATAACACAATGTGACAGCAAGTTAACTTTAATAACACACACACACACACACACACACACACACACACACACACACACACACACACACACACACACACACACA
>JBBIGC010000145.1:21804302-21826175 GCA_037576955.1 Lepidarchus adonis
TACTACATTTAAAGCACATGTAGTAGTACTGTAACTCTCTAAACTACTACTACATTTAAAGCACATGTAGTAGTACTATAACTCTGTAAACTACTACTACATTTAAAGCACATGTAGTAGTACTATAACTCTATAAACTACTACTACATTTAAAGCACATGTAGTAGTACTATAACTCTATAAACTACTACTACTACATTTATAGTGCATCAATTTGCCTAAAAAAGTCTTTATTCAAATCATAAACTTTGTTCATATCACATCATATAGTGTGTGCGTGTGCTCGGTACAGAAAACCCTGCCACCTACTGTAATGGATGTGCAATTACATTACAATTACAATTATTTTAGTAAGAAGGAAAGTTCCCCGGAACCACAAAGCCGCTTTAAAGTAGCCGCTGTGCTTCAGTGTGTCTTAGTCTGGCCTTTTAATGTTTACCTTGTGTTATTCTTGTGTTAATTTTGTGTTTTACATTCATTCATTCAATACATTCATTCAATAACGTCTCTTGACCTCCATCCTGCCTCCAAATCATGCTAGACGACGAGGCAAAGCCAAACTGAAAGGGGTTACAAACTACACACCCGGGAACAGGCAGGGGTTAGGCAGGGAACAAGGAATTACAACAGTTAAAAAAATAAAAAAATAAAAAATCATAGATACAAACACATGGAAAAGGCAAGGGTGGAACAATGTAGTGCATGCTAAAAGTATGAATTTTATTTTCCTGTAAAGAATTTGAAGTGGCCATGCTGACCGTTGCTGTTATGCTTGTCTAACACATTACCTATAAGAACTGACTGTTCTTGCTACAAATATAACCCACCTCCTGATGAGCGACCAAGCTTATCACATCACTTGTAGTTTTAATGGCTGATGTACTGTCCAAATTATTAACATTTCACATTTTACTGCAATTCTAAACAAAGCCGTGTGTAATGTTATGGCTGTTATTTCTTCTATGGCGGCTCTGTCACTTTGCTTTTATTTCCAATGCTCATTGTATTCGCTCTCACAGCATGTGGCATGGAGCGGCATCAGAAAAGTAGCAAAAGCAATGCGTATGCAATGAGGCAACTGTGCATCTGAGGTGTTTTTCTAATGTTTCTATGAAAGCAGCAGGCCACAGCAGCAGTCTAGCGAGCATGCACGCATGTGTCCGTGCACGTTTGGAGTGCCACTTTGCGTTTCTCGCTTTCGGCCCACCCTCGGAATAGTGTGCTGTCAGCCGAATGCAAATGTGCAGCAAACTCACACAGCGAGAGATGCTCTCCTGCCTTAGATTAGAGCCAAAAGTGCAGCTAGCACAATGAGGCAGAATGCACAACAAGCAAAGAGCCCTAATCTCATTTTAATGACAAATACCATACTGCACTGTGAACACGCACACAATAAAAGGTTATTTTTTTTTAGTTTTTCTGGAGACTATAGCCAATGATGAAGACAAATGTCAACACATGTAGTACGTTGAATGCTAATCGCATGTAAATAGACTGACTTATCTTTGGCTATTAGAGAACATGCTGTCCAATTAATTGTAAAAACCACTTTATGAACTCCACCTACTTCATAACCCACTATTTGTATGTGTTGTTACATTCAACTTGCTAACTGCCTTCTTCCCCAGGTTCTGACCACTAGTCCATCACTGAGCAGATGTCTTTAGAGTAGAGGGACGTCTTTATGCAGTTGGATCCTTTTTGGCCATTAATACTGAGTGGATTCCTCAGATGTAGCTCTGCTTGTGGTGCACTGTTCTTTGGGATTAGATCAGCTAGGCTAGCCTTAACTACCCACACGCATCAATGCATAATGATATATATATTTATAATTACGAAGTTAACAGAGGTTTATATATATATATAGGTGTGAAAAATTGGTTGACCTCTTCCTGTCACACTTAAATGTTTAAAACAAATTTAAATATGAGTGAAATATAACACAAGTAACCACAAAATGTGTTTTTTAAGTGAAAGATTTTATTATTAGGCAGAAAAAACCTCTACATGACAAAATGAGGTTCAGGACACATCTCAGACTCCCCAAATTAGCACGTCCTATGAGATGCTACCTTATCAGTGCACCATGATCTTAACTCTTTTGTCCCAAAACCTCCCTTTCCTCCACAGACATTGGAAAAGTACTTAACGTGCTCTTCTTTTGCATCAAGTGTTCCCCAAACGTCCTTGCCTATGATTGTGCATTCCATGCTGGTCTGGCTTCGGCCACTTTTATCGGACACTCCCCTTGGCCATACTAATTACCCGATAAGGCAGACAAACCATTTTCCTGTGGCTCCATCCTTGGCCTGTTAGCGGCAGGCAGGAAGCAGCTCAGGCACTTTTAAACCGCTGGTTAAGTGATATCATTGAAGGTGCGCATGCCAATCACTTCATATCAAGGGTTTTCATCAGGCAGCACCTGGCACGCATTTTGAACATGTAGAGAAGGAGAAGTATGAGGAGGTGGAGGAGTGGATAAAGAAAGGAGCCAGATAAGAGCGTCTTAAGATGAAATATGATGTGTTCTGCAAAGCTGGTTGCTCAGGGCAAGACAGACAGCAATATAAACCGATAAATGAAAGCAGGGTTAGAGGGAGAAATATGGCCGCTGAGGGGGAAGAACATCACATTAAGCGGAAGGATGGGGACTCTTCTCCAAGAGCGGGTGGAGAAATCTGACACTAATCAGAAACATCAGTCCTTGGCCGCATGCAAATAAACTCCAAGCTGCTCAGATGATCAGAACTCCAGCTTGCAGTGGTCTGACACAAATTAGATGTTTCTAGACGTGTACACCAATCTCATATATAACATCTCACCACAAGCAAAGCAAAGAACGTTGATGTGTTTCATTACAATGGCACCTCTAATGTAGGTGGGATATATTAGGCAGCCAGTTCTTGAAGTTTGACGAGTGATGGCTTGATCTTTTCCAAAACAGCTAGTGGAGTGTTCCAGGTCTGCAGGAGTTGGTATCTACCAAACGTCAACCAACTGGTGAATAGGGTCATGGGCACCCAAGGCTTTCTTATCAAGGTGGGGAGTTAAAGCTAGACCGTCTGGTCTGATCCCATTGAGGAGTTAATTGCCAGAACACATATTGCACCACAATCAATATGTACTGCAGTTTGTTTTACCATATTTTTTGGTATATGAAAACAATAATTCTTCCTGGAAGCATGAGAAATACATGAATAAACTGAAGAAGAAAAGCAGTGCAACGAGGTTTTAGCAATGCAAGCTATGGGCAGGGAGATGAGATGGTCAGTGTGTGGTCAGTAAACATGTAGAAACAGGGGCAGCCCTCTTTAGCAGGGCTGTTAACAGTGTAGATGTGTTAAGCAAACAGTCGACGAGTCAAGGCCTTGGCCCTCCATGGAAAAGCCACTGTAAACACTTCACTGTCTCACGGTCCTAAAGGACAAGGCTTGCACAGCTTAATCGATGTCTCAGTGAAGGCCAGGTGAAGCTTCGAGTCTTGTTTGGCTTTTCTATCTTTGTACTGACCACAAAGTCTCAAGTTGGTGTTTGAAGGAACAGTTTTCCAATCACTTCACGTCAAACCTTTATTTAGATGGGTGTTCTAGAGAGTCTTATGGGTTGGTGGTGGGTTGTCGTTGTTCAGCCAAATAATAGCAACTCTGACAGGAAAAGGCCTTTCAATTAATATGAAAGTGCTACGTAACCAATTACAATAAAAATTGACTATTGCCACATTTTGACCACAAACGCAAAATCAATAAATACATTTATGAATTATTTAATTAAAAGAAAACAAATGTTTATGAAACATTATTTAGGACATTTACCATGTTTATAGCCTAACCAATGATTCTGTAAAAAAGTTATTCTAAATTATTCTCTCAAATTGCTTTTACAATTTTTTTGTTTTTACAAAGTAAAGCAGTCGTAGGGCTGAGCCTCATCTAAAACACATTCAGGTCACATTTAGTATTGGTGGACAAATACTTAAGCTGGACCATGACAATTTCATCGTGCTGAATATGTAGCTATATCTAGAGCCAGGACATTAAACTGAAGGAACAAGTCAATAAAACGGCACTCTCATGAGGGCACACACCAGTGTAACATTTTATTGCTAGGGATGAGTATTTAAATGCATAAATTATAAGACAAATGTGTTTTTGTATTCACAACAAGATGAGAAATATATTGTTAAGAATAAATAATCTCAGACAAGCTCTCTGAAGGTGCTCTGATACACTAACATGTAATAAAACCTTAAATATTTAAATATTTAAAAATACATATTTAAATATTTAAAATATATTAAAAATAAATATTTAAATAATACATATTTTATAGAATTTAAAAACCAATTGTCATATAATTGTGTGCACATACATTGTATTTCATTAATTAATGAAAGATTGCTCACTTTTAAGTAGTCTTTAACTAGTGCAGGCTAGGCTAATGATAAATATTATTTTCTTTACTTTAAGTTGCAATCTTACAGATCTAAAAAAACATTTTTCATACAGATATGTGTATCACCCATTTGCTAGTGTTTATTACGCAATGGTGAGATGATGGAAGATTACCATTTTTTGAATGTAGTAGGCACTAGATCATGAACACAGGCCGTTTAGTGTCTGTAGTTGTAGCTGCTGTAGCATTGTGTAGAGCACGATAAAAGCACTGAGGATATACACCTGGCCAACCAAGTGTGCAATAGGCATCAGATGGTCATCAGATGTGGGTGGAGCATCTGAGACTAGTTAGAGCAGTCCACAGGCAGCATGACGAGACCACGTTCAGGGTCATTTCATATTTTTTGAAAGAGTTTAGTCATGCACACATGAAAGCACAAACCTCTAAAGTGCCCTTTTATAATAGGCAGGATATAATCAGAATAAATTGCAATATGCACGATCGGCTCCCAGCGGAGACAGGCAGCAGGGGTTGTCTGGATTCTGTTCAGACCGGAACAATCATTACAGGAACAAACAACTCTCTGACGGTCATGCTAAGATCTTAATGACCAACTAACAGGAAGCAGGGAAAAAACGTCCAACCACTTCCACCTTCCGCCTTTATTTCTCATTCACTTCAAAAGCCCAACTGAATCACAGATCAGGCCTGAGGAGGGCGGCCTTTATCTCCATTTGTAGTCCCATCAATAATAAAGTCAAGACCTCCATTGGTATTTTTAACTCACTTTATTTTAACTCCTCGAAATCTATGTTCTTAAAAACATTCCTGACAGAGTTTCAATGGTTAAAGTCTTGTACTCCACATTGCTTTTAAAAGAACTTGTTCTACACAATGCTAAAGTCAGCTTTAAAAATGTACTTACACATAGTGTGTTTGGAGGTCGATTTCGAAATTCATATCTCTACACAAGTGGATTCAATGTTTTTTTTCAATAAGTCGTATATATAAATATATTAGATATACCTATTCAATTCATTGTTAACACACATAGCTAATCAGCCAATCACATGGCATCGATTCAATGCATTTAGGCATCTTTCCCAGACTAGGAAAGAAAGGGTGTTTGAGTGACTTTGAATGAGACATGGTTCTAAGTATTTCAAAAACTGATGATCTATTGTGATTTTCTCACACGAGCATCTCTGGGGTTTAAAGAAAATGGTCAGAAAAAGAGAAAATATCCAGTGAGTGGCATTTGTGTGGGCGAAAATGCCTTGTTGATGTTAGAGTTCAGAAGAGAATGAGCAGACTATTTAGAGTAGTCAGGATTATAGTAGTACAGCTTATGTAATTACACAATGCTCACTATATTTTGCTGTATATGTGAGATTTATGGCCATTAAAAAGCATTTCCAGTGTAAAAACATGATTACATTAATAAAATTGATTAACAGGTGTAACAGAAATGACATCATCAGTAATTGCATAATAGTTTCATGCACTATTACAGGGTAATTACATTTTATCAGTTATCACAACAAAATGTACATTATTTTCATGAAAAAAAAAATGTAAAAACGTAAAAATGACTTCAGATCAAACCTTTTTGCTCATTTTCATTTTGCTTTTATTAGTGACTTAAATTTCCATTTTTTATAAGTACACTAAGTATTTTTATTTAGACATTTTGCCTACATTAAATATATGCTGTATAACTATATGGCAATTAAGTTTTGGTTGGATTTGTTTAATGGAAGGAGCGGGAAGAGTGTGGAGAGCTATATTTTGCTCGCGACTGCCTACTGTTACCAGCTCCATTACCTGGTACATAGGTTTAAAAAAAATAAAAAATATAAAAGCTCTGGTTGCTGTGGACACACGGTTACCGTGGCGATGTGGCAGATGGGCTCGTGTGACCCTGCCAGGCTCAATTCCGGCACGCACCAGCATGTTTCCAGCGGCAGAGCGTGCCACTGCCCTGGAACGTCCTGGAATTTTCCTACAGGACCACCAGGGAGAGATCAGGTGCAGAGACCCATGCAGGGGTCAAGGATGGAGGACAAATCCCACAACTGCTATATTTTCCTTGACAGCAGTGGGTTGAACACACCACCTGCCAGTGAAAAGTTCGGGGACACCTTGCCTTGTTTCAAAATCACCTCCCATTGATACCTTCCGAAAAATATTTTTGGGCATTAAGCAGCTCGGCGCTTATGACTTGGGTTTCCAGTTTTTACTCAATTAATGGCGTCTTTTAAAGATTTTTATTTCTAAATCAGGTTTGCGTTTCATCTTTGAGCTTCTGAAAGGTTCTGGCCATTAACAGCCAATCATAAAAAGCATTGGGAAATAACATGTTTTTTTGAAGGACAGTTTTTGGAACTGACACAAATGGTTTAAAGCCATTGATCTCTGTAGCAAGAACACAATAAAATATATATATGTTATAATTATAATATTTGTAAAAGTCATTGATATGTTGTGATCTGGAATAATTTTTGTTTTGTTGTAAGAAAAAAAAAACCTTTTAAATATAATTTTCTCAGATGCCTACGATTATATATATATATATATATATATATATATATATATGAAGTTATGTCTTTTAAATGGAAAAATCAAATGCGGCACCACCGCTTCAGTGTTTATTGGTGTAATATTAAAATGTATCTTCCTTATATCTATATATATGGTGTATTGACCTAAAAAAAGCACCAGAGGGGTAAGAAGCCCACAGAAGATTTGCAGTTTATAATTTCTCTGTAATAAATCAAACTTAACCAGTCATGAGCTTCAGCATTGATTGACATAGCCCAGTAAAACAAAATGGCTACTGGGTTCCATGTTATATTGACCCTAATAACTGTGTACTCACAAAAAATAATGTCTTTATTACAGCAGTGCAGCTTTTAATAATAATAATAATAGAACAGTAATAATAATAATAATAGTAATAATAATAATAATAATAATAATAATAATAATAATAATAATAAGCTTTATTTATAAGCACTTTTCATACATCAAGATGCAGCTCAAAGTGCTTTACAATATACATAGTTAATATCATTTGCTAAACAGATTATACATACAGTAAATGCATGTTTCTCAATTTCAGTTTTTCACTGTTATTACATGTTATTCCATAGGACACATAATAATTCCATTGTCGCATGTTTTGTTATGTGTAATTACGCAGATATATTGGACGCATTATGAAGAAGGGAAAACCCAAGCTAAGCAAGAAGCAGGACTCTGTGTCCAAGATGGTTTCATGGTTTGCTGAGTTTTATAGGGAATGGCCTTCAGGAAAGGCAACGTGCTTAGGCCGGTAATCGAGTAGCCCATTAGCATAGCGGAGGTGCAAAAAGACAAGAAACCATACGTTCAAGCTTCTAATAAGAGCAGAGGACAACCAAACACAATGTGTAAATATAACAGTAGCATAGTCTTTGGAGCTTGAAAGTGCTGGTGTGTGTGTGCGTGTGTTTATGTGATAATGTAATGTAATGCTGCACAGCACAACACTTATTGATCTGGTTCTTGCAAGTTAAATAGCCAGTGTCAGCAGTAAATCATTCTCACTGTGACACTGACCCAGGGCTCTTACTCAGGAGAGCAGCAGAAGGTCAAGCAGATTGCTTACTGCTTACAGAACGCCACCAAACTGATCAGCTTCAATACACCATCAAAGACAGTGTACACCCCTTGTCAATGTACATAAAAATAGATCAGAAATAATGTTGCTGGGTATGTGCAATTAAAAATATAAAATGTGCTGTAACTTTTACACAGGCTATTTTTCATATTTTGCATTTTACACAATTGAATTTGTGTGATGTTCTTTTATGAATAACTGTAAACTGTATGCACTCACATTTATTTAAAAACTCAACCCTTACATGAAGACTCTAATGGAAAGAAATATATTGGTGTTTTTATGTATATTTTACTAAGTGAGGTATTGTGTGTTTTACCAAAAAAAATTTTTACATTAAATGTCAGAAGACAATACAGAATATAACTTCATCTGAATAAATTTTACTACATAACTTGCAAAAAAATGTGCAAAAAAGTAAAAAAAACAAGTCCCCAAAACGAGCCTTTATAAAAATACACACTGACCACATTCCAGGTCAATATTCTCAGTGATTACCAAGGGTTGGTCATGTAGTTACATTGACAAATCTTAATTGGATTGTTAACAGTTGAAGGAAATCAATTTTTTTTCTTTGTGCCTAAAATGATTTACATGATGTTTCTATATTCATGGGCTGTTTAATCAAATACGCTGTTAAAAAGTCTCAGCATGTGCCCCATTGCATTAATATTACTGTTCAGAGGACCACGACAATCCCAAAATGTTGAATGTATAAAAGATGAACTGATGAACTGACTGCCTCAACACTGTAAAATATTTTAACAATAAATGAACTAAAAATGTAACATTAAAAATGGAAAATTGGAGAATAGACTGATAGGTTAGCACTTAACACATTTGTAAGTCAACCAAGGTTGGCGTTAGTGACCACAGGTTATCTAATTATGTCCACCCAGTTATTATTACACGATATTTCATTGATTTTATTTTATTTTATTTTGTTTAATTTTGTTTCATTCTATCTTATTTTATCCATAGGGGCACAGTAACTGACATATTTGTATAATTAAAAAACTATATTCACTTTGCAGCATAAAGGGGTTAATGCTTTGCTTTTTAAGGTTAGGATTCTGCATTTCCAGCACTTAACTCCAGGTCTAATTCTGGCAAATCATGCATACTGTTCTACTTATCCCAAACAATATGGACTGAAACATAAAGGCTTTTATTTTCTCTTTCTTTTTGAGAGCTTAATCCATTCCATTTCACAATCAGAATGGAGTCCCATTATGTGACTTAGCATTAGAGATGATATGTCCTGCAGTGTCGTAAGAAAACCATTTCAGAAACCTCAAAGACTCGCTGGCAGCTCAGCTGCCGCCAAACTTGATGGCCTCTCTCAAGCGTTTTCATGCTTTTTGTAGAGTTTCTGAGATGCGTTTTGTAAGATGACAGACTCACTAGGAGACATAGTTTTACTGCTTTGTCATAAACCTTTAAATACATTTTTTTGCGAAGGAGAGCAGGAGAAGAGACTATCTAAGGCATATCCAGAGGGCTGCTGAAATAATGCCTAGACACCACATTGCCGGTCCTCAAGCCTTAGAAGATCCTGGGAACCAAACATCAACTCAGTTGTATGCAAAAGTTCAGGCTTGTGGTCTGATGACTGAACACACTCTGCACATCCAGCATGGCTACCCGACCCAAACGGACAAATATTTCACAGCGGTTACTCGGGTTTGGGTCGTGTTCGGTCACTGCTCTTTTGGGTTTGGGTCGTGTTCGGTCACTGCTCTTTCGGGTTCGGCTCGGGTTCTGTCACTGCTCTTTCGGGTTCGGGTCGGGTTCGGTCACTGCTCTTTCAGGTTTGGGTCGGGTTCGGTCACTGCTCTTTCGGGTTCGGGTCGGGTTCGATCACTGCTCTTTCAGGTTCGGGTCGGGTTCGGTCACTGCTCTTTCGGGTTGGGGTCGGGTTCGGGCACTGCTCTTTCGGGTTCGGGTCGGGTTCGGGCACTGCTCTTTCAGGTTTGGGTCGGGTTCGGTCACTGCTCTTTCAGGTTCGGGTCGGGTTCGGGCACTGCTCTTTCAGGTTTGGGTCGGGTTCGGTCACTGCTCTTTTGGGCTCGATCACTGCTCTTTTGGGTTCGATCACTGCTCTTTTGGGTTCGATCACTGCTCTTTCGGGTTTGGGTCGGGTTCGGTCACTGCTCTTTTGGGTTCGGTCACTGCTCTTTCGGGTTCGGTCACTGCTCTTTCGGGTTTGGGTCGGATTCGGTCACTGCTCTTTTGGGTTCGGTCACTGCTCTTTCGGGTTCGGGTCGGGTTCGGTCACTGCTCTTTCGGGTTTGGGTCGGATTCGGTCACTGCTCTTTTGGGTTCGGTCACTGCTCTTTCGGGTTTGGGTCGGGTTCGGTCACTGCTCTTTCGGGTTTGGGTCGGGTTCGGTCACTGCTCTTTCTGGTTCGGGTCGAGTTTGGACAGAAAAAAGGGCGTGATCAGCACCCTAATCCAAATGCATAATCACTGCTAAACTTGACAGAAAATAAAGAAATAAAGGACAAATATGTATATATTTTGTAAATAAATAAGCTACACAGTGTACAGCATCCAAATGCAAAATAGTACTTAACTCGACAAAAAATTGTTTTTGTACTTATTATCACTTCAAAATCACCCAAATGCGATTTGGATGTATTCACACACGACTGACAACAATATCAAGCAAGTGATTGAAATGCATTATAATATTCAAATACACTAAAAAATAAAAATGTCTTTTAAAAATGTCATTTATATTTTGCTCTCTGTATATTCAGTTTAGGTTGTGTGCCAATCCCAGCTGTCTATGGGCACAAGGCAGCACAGAGACAGATAACCAGTCACACTAAAACATATGGGCAATTTTGCACAGTCAGTCAAACTAAACCACATGGACTTTTGGAGGAAACCAGAGCACCCAGAGAAAACCCACAGGAACCAGTGTGCACTCCACACAAAAAGGAACCAGGACCTTCTTCCTGTGAGGTAACTATTGCAGCCCTGTGTCGCCCTCTATTAGCAAAAAATGTTTGTGTAGGAAGTGTCCAGAAGATATTTTTGGGTGGTTTCTTCCTGCTACTAACAATCCACATCTTCTAGAGCTTTAGCTGACATACTGCTTGGGGTTTGCATACATTATCATCTAAGTATGCTATACATAATACATTAAACATATGCATTTTGTTCCAAGGTAAGCTACAATTTTGAGGTCACAGTCTCTCTCTCTCTCTCTCTCTCTCTCTCTCTCCTCACCCCTCTGGAGATGTTAGACAGAAAGCCGTGTGGAGAGCGAGCACTTCCTTCTTGCCGTATGACAAGTGTTAGAGGAATCTGACAGGTGTTGCCAGGCTGTGTGGATGCGTTTGTATTGAGAAATAACTGAAGTGGTTTTCACTCCAGGACTGAGAGGAATGCAGTGAGGAATGACAGATGTGAAGGTGGCATACAGATGGAGATGGAGAGAATAAGAGATAAAGACATAGATAACGATAGATAACGTTGGACGGCCTCGATAGTGTTGTCCTTCAGAGTCATGTGTCATCTATGGTCATTTTTATCAGAAACACTGTATTTCAGGAACTGACCAGCGATGATGAGCTAGAAAATGCCGAACATAAACTTTGCATGAGTGGAGGGATGTGTGATTGGTTTCCTTGGGAAAACAAAGGATCTATATTGCAATATGTTCACACTTTTATTAAAAATTGATCCCTCTGGGTCCAACGCTTATACATGAGCCAAATATCGTCCTTACAATAATTGAATATATTGCAAAATGTTCACAAGTATATTAAATATTGATCAAACTGAATTCAGAATTTCTACATATTCTGCTAAATACAAAATGACTATAATTTATATGTTGGAATATTTTTTGCTGTATAATTTATTAATCTGTAAAAGTACTAGGCGTGGTTTAAAGCCATTTATCTCAGCATTGAGAGTCGTTCTGCAGCAAGAACATAAGTTCGCATTAGAGTAAAGCAACAGTAAAGCAGTAAAAAGGATCAAAAGTTTTTGTAAAAGTGATTGAGATGTTGTGAGCAGGTTAGAAGAACTCAGGTTTGGTTCCAGATCTTCTCCCCCTGTCTCCAGCCATTGTGTGAATGTGTGAAACTCCAGCAGAACCTCATTTAATGTGAGAAAGATCTGACTGAGGCCATTGAGGGATTTGATAGCAACTTTGAATAACACTGGGCTTCCATGAATAGAGGGGTGGAAGTGGTGAAGCCAACACATTGACATAAAGTCAGTCTTTACTGTGTAACTGTTAAATAAAATTATACTATTATTAATGTTTTGTTGGAGGATAAAACAGCTTTCAAATAATTTTTTTTAACCTTTTTTATGTCTTTTAGTGTTTTGATTTGTGTAAAAGAGTGTGTATTTTACTGTTATTTAATCTTTATAATGTTATCTTGGGTCAGAGAAGTATCTTTACATATTTATTTATACGTATACAAAGTATACGAATATTATACGAAGTATATTATACGAAGTATTTATACGTATCTAATGTGGCGTCACACCATTAAACCCAATGTTGAGTGAATAACATTGACGATCGCCAGCAAAGAAACAGTCAGTTCTAAAAGTTAATGTATTGAAAAATAGGGAAAAAATGGGCCTGCATAAGGATCCAAAGGTCAAACAGGGATTGCAACACGACTGGGTCAGAACATCTCAAAAAACAAGTTTTGTGGGGCTTTAGCTTAACTCTAGGATTCCTGGAAAAGTGGAACTCTCCTATTATGGAGTCCCATTCCCCTAAACAGCCCACCCACCTGCCTGCCCACTTCTTCAGAGCCATTAACAATGTTTTATCAGTAGAAGTCAATGGCAAAGACCACTGCGCCTAATACCCTCAGCTTCTCTGCTAGCTTGTGCTCATAATGTATTATGAAGTGTTTATAACACTACACACTGACTGTTATAAAAATGCAGCATGATTTTCCTTAAGGGGTTTTGTGTGATCTTCTGTTTCTTCAGTGATAAGATGGAGGCATCAACCTTCAAGACAATATCAGAGCCTGTGAGTGGGTTTTTGCTGAAAAGACCATTTTTGGGAGATCTTCTTGGCCTGAAACCGTGGCTCTCCAACCATGAGCATAAGAAACAGTCTTTCTCATGAGTGTTTATAAGCAGTTTACACTGTAGCTTCTCATAACACCACACCCTGAGTCATTTCCAGTGGTTTGTTCTCATAACTGCACCGTCAGTTTCACAGGTTCCACATGAAGCGTTTACATGCATTCACACATTCTACACTGTAGGTTAACGATATATATTTACCACATAAACATGTATAACATTAACACTACACACTCTCGCTCACAGCTGGGAGACGACTTCAACTGAGTGACTTATATTTGCGTTAAAGAAATGTGTTAATGTCGCTGAAGAAGGTGGTGGATGGGTGGGTGGGTTGGAAGTCCTAATGAACTTCAGGATTTCTAGTGATGCTGAAATGTGTTGGTTACTCCAGAGATAGAATTCTGTCAAATTTGCCAAACTTCCAAAGAACATGGCGATGAAGCAGTGTGTGAAATTTTGTCTACGACATTGCCAAGTGAATTGGTAGATCTTTGCACCAATGTTATTGGTGGTTAATCAACAAATGAGTTCTATTAGCTAGGGAGTTTTTTGTCAAAACAGTTGCCCAAAATTTCCCCAAAAGGGTTTTTGCTCTTTAGAGTGCTCTAGTAAGACGTAGCACTCCAATCTAATCCAGTCCAATCTCAATTGGTGCTAGAATTGTTTCATTTGGATTGGTGAAGCCAATCAACCATTTAGGGGAAAAATAGTCATAAATCTATTTATTTATTTATTTATTTTTTCTTTTTCTTTCTTTCTTTTCTTTCTCTTTCTTTCTTTCTTTCTTTCTTTCTTTCTCTTTCCTTCTTTCTTTCTTTCTCTTACTTTCCTATTTCTTTCTTTCTTTCTTTCTTTCTTTCTTTCTTTCTTTTTCCTTCTTTCTTTCTCTTTTTCCTTCTTTCTTTCTCTCTTTCCTAGTTCTTTCTTTCTTTCTTTCTTTCTTTCTTTCCTTTTTTATTGTGGTGTTGAGTCAGTTCCATCTGCTGTTGAACATATAGACAATTGTTCTCCAAAAAAGTTTTCTTTTGAGCATTCAGGCTTCCTGATCTGATATTATAAACATATGCTTTATGTATGGAACATTATTATTACCAATAGTAAGCCATGGCATGACAAATTAATTTATACAAGCACCTTTCATGAACTGTGCTCATCCAAATTATTGACCAAAGAGAAAAGAAATACTAAGAAAATGAGAGAGTACTGTTAAACCTCTCATTCTAACTTCCATTCTCAATGGCACATGCTGCTTGTAGGACTCTTGCAGCAGGTTTTCATGGCAGGTGCTTCTTTGAGGTGTGCGCGATGAAAGAGGGATTTGTAGTGTTTAAGCTGATTATGATAATGCAGGGCCTTAAACATGAGAAATAACTCTGAAAACACAACAGCCCTAATCACATTTCTGATGCCTCCAGATTCAACAGCATAATTAATGGAACCCATTAAAAGCGCACACTAAATCAACTCATCAAAAGTAATAGAATTAATCCAAAAACCTGGAAGCAGTTTTGGGGTGGGAGGGGTTTGGTGGTGCGGGTCACCGAACAGGAAGCCGCGGAGAACTGTCACATGCGATGCAATGTTGAGTAAACAAGGTGTAGACAACCGATGATATCTTTGAGGACAATCTCTGTGTTTCCTCCATCTCTTCCCTCTTATTCTCCGAGCTGATACGGTCACCTTTTGTATTCGGCGGGTTTGATAACATTATGCTGCTATCTGATGGAAGATCCCATTAGAATGTCCCATTATCTTGGCCTAGAGCAAACATTTCACTCAGCAAAGCCCAGCAAACCACAGGGCCTTAGCCAAAGGTAAACATGGCAGACATTTACTTGCCTGTTCTTGTACGAAATACTGTTTGAACTGGCCGGCAAAGTGTATCATTTGCTTTCCACGGTAGAAGGATGAAAGGTTGGTGCATGTTTAACCGCGTGACAAATGGGTAACGCTTGCGATGTTGGCCGTTGGCACCTGAAAAGGTTAGGCCCCTCGGCAGTAGGAATTTGGAGGAGAAGCAGAGGGAAAGTAAAAGGCTAGCAAGTGCTAAGCTCAGGGTACCCAAGAAAAGCCCAAATATTAGAGCAGCCAGGCCTAGACGGCCTGACAAAATGCCATCATAAAGTGAGATCGCTTACAGTTTACAAGCACCTGACATTTCTGCACTGCCTTCTCAAAGGTCAGAAAGATAGACTTGCCAAGAGCTAGCTGGGACAGAGAGGGATGGTCATTGTTAGACAGTAGGGCAAGGTTACTAACAGCAGGTCCACAGTGTGGTCAACCCATGTCAGTTATAGGATCACTGATGTAAGGACATATTAACCCCTTAACCTTCATAGAACACATGACTTGAAATCCCCCAGTCTAAACATCAATGTCAAAAGGACGTCTTTCCTCCAATGATTGATGGGGTGGTGAGAGGGGAAGGTGAAACAATATTGAATTATACATGAATTATAAAAAAAAACATGAATTATCATTGATTACATCACTGAAGCAATCAAAAATACAAAGAGATGTGAACGTTATTCCATTGGGATAGAAAAATATGATTTTAATATTTATTGTAAGGTAAAAATTTAACATTGAAAATACAAAATGACATCTTAAAACACAGCAAATATAAAAACTTAAAATTTAAAAGTGCAGCCGTAAATATTAAAACATAACAGTGCATTTAAAAACTCAACAGCAAATTAAAAAATGTAAAAGTGCAGCCGTAAATCTCAAAAGCAAAATGTCAGCAAACCTAAAAATTAAACAACAAAAACCCCAACAGCAAAAAAAAAAATACAACTGCAGCATGCTTCAGTTTGAGTAATTAAATTAAAATTAAATGAAAAACTAAAATTAAGATGTTAACAAAGTGAAGATGTGTTGCTCTAGATTTCCCAGTGGATTTATGCAAATTTTTCAGAATTCCTCTAGAAACTCCATGAACATTGCTTTTTGATTACGTGATCCAATAATCAAGACAAGATATCTAGAGTTTTCACCAGGACCCAAACTGCTTATTAACAGAATACTTTTTGATTGATCTGAAAATGACACTATAGGAAAGGTTTTTTTACTGTCATGTCTCCCACAAAATAGAGGAGACAGAAAATGAATTAACCCCTGCTGGATCTGTGGCATACAGGTGACTCAGGAGATGGTTATGTGACAGCTATGAGATGAGAGTCTAGTGCATAATGATTGCAGAAAGGATGAAGCTCAAGACTGGGCCACCGACCTCATACAGCTCAAGGTAAATGAGTCTTGTAATCTGACCCAGCTCAGGACAGGGCCCGCTCTGTAATGTTCTTCATTATGGATATTATGATTCCTTATGGCTCTTTGGAGGAATCTCTAATCATGACTTGTAACACATGCTTTCAGTCATTCACATCTTGAACAGTATGATTTTTGCACTGAAGCAGGGAACTGCGAATTTCCTGCTTAATTGAAAATGCAATTAACAGTGCGAAAAGGGGCCGATATCATTATTATGAAATATTAAACAGGACAGATTGATTTGGAAGGAATGTTGAAATACCATCATGAGATTATTCGTTAAAGAAATTGATTTACATTTACATATATTTCAGTTTTCCATGTTTGACCAGCAGAAGGTGCAGCTGAAATCGATTAAAATTACTACCCTGGGGCCAAATTCTACTTTTTGTACCCATTCTGTTCAACGTTAATATAAAATTATGTTCTATATCCTCAGTAATATTTATGGAAAAAATCATTATATACAACTAATAGCAAACGAGATTTCCATCTCTGTAGAGGAGTAAGATAGTTAACATTTATGAACAAGAATTTATTCTTACATTGCAGCTTTTATTATATATATTTATATTTATATGATCTTTTTAATTATTATTATTTCGTTGTTGGTTAAATATTAAGGATAATGTTTTCTAGTGAAATTATTTATTAGGAATTTTGAAAAATAAATACAGAATTCTGCATATAAATGTATATAAATGCAATGATCAGCAGAATTTAACATTTTTCTTCTCACATGCAAACTGTTGATTCTATATTTTATGTATTTACTACTATAAAAAGTTAATGTTATGCTTGATACAACTGCTCAACAATCTGTCGTCACCATTGTGTGATTCTGGTCTCATGATGTTCAAAGCATTCTGCTTGGAACTAAGGGCTTTCGGAGGGCTTGAAGGTCATGCACATTCTGCAGTCGTTTCTGGCTTTGACCTACATGAATTAAGATTTTTCCAGATTCCCTGAATGTGTGTTGCAGACATCAAACATAAAATATCTTTTTGTTTACAAAATTCTATTAATTTGAACAGCCAAACCATTACTCATTTCTGTTTTTGGAAATGGTGTTTGTGTGTCTTAATTATAGCTTAAAAAAACAAAAGGAGAAACACCATCAAAATTATGTTTTTAAGCATTCATTCCACACCACTTAAATCTTTCCAAACAAAATATTATTTATACTTTATACACACACACACACAGACACACAGACACACAGACACACACACACACACACACACACACACACACACACACACACACATTGTAAACATTCATTTTTGCATACACAATTATTTTAGATTATTTTATTATTTTTGCCTTTTAGTGACACGGAAGTGAAAAGAAAGAACCTGAGAGTATAAGTTATAAAATCATTGAAGCAAGATCATACATGCTCACAACAATAAATAATCTACATGATGCAAGTTGCTGCTACACCTACATCCAAGCTCAACTCAAGTTTAAGTGAAATCTTGCCCTAAACACACACCGACACTACATACTGCACATTTTCTGTGCTGCATTAAAGGTTATGGCAATTTCAAGGACATTATCAGGGCCTGTGAATGGATCATATTAGCCATCAGTTCCACCTGCGGGGGATGGGCCATTTGTCTGAGTGACAGCTACAAGCCTTCCCAACAAACCAATCAACGATGTGGCACCAGCACCATGTCTCAGAGCAGGACAGCAGCCCCAGGATGTACCAGCATCATTAAATGAACAGGGATAAGACAGGAAAACAAGAAAAGACTCAACTACCAACAGCCGATGAGCTGTAGAACAGGAAATATGATCAGGTCAAGCACAACACTGACAGCCTGGGTCAACGAGTCATCTGGCGGAACTCAGCCAGGGTTCTGAGACCTGTGACCTTGAGCTAGACACTAAAACCCCAAGGAGAGCTGTCCGAATATATGAGCATATGTACAGTACACCAATCAGCCATAACATTACCACCACCAGCCTGATACATGGTAGGTCTTCCTTGAGCAGTTTCTGTGGGATCAGACCAGAAACCCCATGTACATCACTGAGATTTGGGGACTCATGACCCTGCTGCCTGTTCTCCTTCCTTGAAAAAGTACTAACCACTGCATAATAGAGAAGAAATTCTGTGAAAAACTGAACTGAAAATGTATTCCATATTTGTGCTCATCATTAGGACGTACTCATCATTTTCCTATTCTACAAAATTTTTAAAATGGTTAACAGATGTTGAATTATTATTTTCTTCTATTCTTATTCTATTTATTTAGTTTTCTTTCCATTTTATACTGCTCTCTTTCCTGTCCGCACAAATAAATAGATAACTAAATAGCTAAATAACTAAATAAATAAATAAATAGTTTATCAGGCACTTGCAGAATGAATAAAATGACAAACAAAGCCTAAAGCTATGTCAGAATAAGAGCGTTCAGGGAGGGATACAGCTCCGGTTACTGTTGCGTGGGTAAAATGTCTAAATATTTAAACCACTCATTTGAACCAAGTCATGAATGTGGCAGCAGAGCTCTAGAAAATTGAACTGAAGTGGTTTGACTGCCTACAGCCCTATAGCCCTTAGATATTAATCATCATTACATAATAGGCAACAGCATAGAGCCATGAAATAGGCTTCCTATAGGTGCAACACGGCAACTAGTCTGTTTATCCTCCTTCGTCTCGGTTGCTGCCTTTAATTAATCTTTCTCCAGCTTGGCGGCCATGCTGGTCCTGGGACAAAGTGGCTACTCGTAGCCGACAGCTTGTAGAGGCAAAACAGGAGCCTGCTTGAGGTAAAAACCTTTCATGGGCTTCGGGAGTTGATCAAAGCCAGCAGATATCTGCCTTGGTTAAACCTCCAGTTGGATGAGTGACACATATCTCAACATGTTGCCATGTCCTAATCTATATGACAGCGAGGGAAAGCTGAGATGTTGTACCAGAAGCCTCAATGGATGACACATACTCACTCGTAGTTCTGTTTTCACTTACATCATTTACTGACTCATATTTGTTACACAGCTACCACGCAAGCTAGCTAATTAGCATTTCAGGTTAGCATAGCTTCAATTACAGTGCGTTGAAGCAACACTCACACACACACACACACACACACACACACACACACACACACACACACACACACAAAGAACAGCATTTTGCGATTTGGCAAGCAGACAAGCTTTGTTTAACGAAGACTCTGATGAAAGGCTGACCACCACATGCTAGCAGCTTAGCGAGAGAGAGAGAGAGAGAGAGAGAGAGAGGCAGAATGTGTGGATGACTGAAACATTCAGGTTGTGTTGCTGGTTTTCAGCTAAATAAGTCAGATCAAAGTCGAGGGCCTATAATCCAAGGGTCTGTTTGTCTAAATTAAATAAATGTATTATTGCAATATACCTGTATAATGTGCACTGTATATTTGTAAATTCGTCAATCAAACACTAGTATCTGGCTCAGGGAAAATATAATTTCCCATCTTTCTGCTTGTGTGTTATACTAGCCTATAAATTAATGTTATTTACCATCTGCAATATCAGCAATATTGGCCATAGCATTTAATTTTCTTATCTCAAAGTCACACTTTATATTAAGGGACTAATATCTGTGTAATTACCCTATAATGTCTGTAACAGCGATGCAGTGCTACTGTTGTTTAGGTGAAATATTAAAAAAATTCTATGAACTAAGTCGTGAATGTGATGCATGGATTGCAGTTTGTAGTATCTCAGTCTGGATTCTCACATCCTGACTTGTTGATACCCCACTACCTGTAGGCCTCAAAGCCTGAGGCCTAGAAGACCTCATGCCCCAGTTATCTGATATACACCTAAAATCTCATTTCCTATCTTAAAACTTCCCGAACATATGACCATAAGTCATCACCATCAAGGACGACTCATAAATCAAAGATTACACTCAAAATCTTAGTTGAAACTTCATGGCATCAAACCTCATGAAGGTAACAGCTGGTTGGAACTGGTTTACGGATGATGAGTCATTACTAGCCGATCCAGTATAAAAACCTTGGACAATATTTTAATCACAGATTTCAATACCTATTGACCTCTGGGTGCTGCTCTTCTCTGCTTAACCTGATCTTTGGTGATCCTCTCAAAAAACTGAAATAAAATATTTTAAAATCTACTTTTGTGACCTGGCCTCTCTTCCTGAAGACCGTCGGCACAGATGCATCAAGTTACACATGAATTGGAGTACATCTTATAAAATATACATATAATACAATTCAAATATGAGTTATATATGTTATTATATAGGATAAATTGTTTGTAATTACATTAGCTATACCACTTGTCATGACTACATCAACAGTATTTACATTGTTGTTGCTTGTATATGTGTAATTGCATTTAATATTAACGTAAAACCCAGTTCAAACTTTATGAACCGCATTTTCATAAACTAGACCCTGGATTTTTGAAGCGTACTATTGTTTCAAATTGAGTTTGACTGTGACTGTGGTGGATCAGAGGATGTTGAGTAAACTACAGTCTATTATCGAGGAAGCTGAGAAGCATCTTTAGCAATAGACTGACCAGTCTGAAATGCTCCATCCTCCCCACAGCCGTCAGACTCCCTCCACCCACTGTCACTCATCCACACAATAACTCCCTCCCACAACACCGACCTGAATGAGCAATATAATCCTGCTGTCGTCTCACTGGTTCCAATGTGCAATAACTGACTCACTATCCAACTTGGACCAATACCACTGCTGCTTAGTGCTTTATTTCTTATTATATTTATCTAATTTTATCCATTACAAATTTAGTTTTTATTCTTTTTAATTTCATTTTAGCTATACCTTATATTTGTTATTTTATCTTACTTAGCCATTTTAGCGTTTTCCTTACTGTACGTCTGTTTTGTCTCCATGTGCAGTAAGCAATTTCCTCTGGGACAATAAAGCTTTTCTGATTCTTAATTTTAGTCCTTTGAGCTAATATGAAGAGAAAGATCACCGAGTGGGAGCTCATGGCACCGAAATGTGCTTAGCTTAGCAGTTAGCTAACATTATTACATAGATAAATTCAGTTTGGTCCCAACACGCTCACTTCCTGTTCCAAATCCCTAGCTGCTAGTCCAATGCAAATAATGTCACCTAGACAACCAGTCTGTCAAGGGCAAAGACATCAAACACCAAACTAAATTAAACATTTTTAATTCAATTTTCTACAACCAAATCAGTCACCAAGGGAAACAAAATGGCTCACAGTTAACATTTCCAAGAAGCTTCCTCTGGCAGGAAACCAAGAAAAATCAATGTATGTATATTCGAGGGCTTATAAGTGAAATCCGCACACTAAATCAAAGGAAGAAAAACCAGAAAAACAAAAGAAAAGAGTAAAGGGAGACATAGAATCTGGGAGAGCAAGTGAGAGAGAGAGAGAGAGAGAGAGAGAGAGAGAGAGAGCAAGCGAGAGAGAGAGAGAGAGAGAGAGAGAGAGAGAGAG
>JBBIGC010000145.1:21831704-21860583 GCA_037576955.1 Lepidarchus adonis
GAGAGAGAGAGAGAGAGAGAGAGAGAGAGAGAGAGAGAGAGAGAGAGAGAGAGAGAGAGAGAGAGAGAGAAATTCTCTGTACCGGTAAGCTTGTGTTCTGCCTCACGTATTCCCAGTCCCTCAGGGCCAGAAGCTCCATACACGTCCACATTTCAGCTACAGTAATAGCACTACACTCACAAAAACATGCTTGTGTTTCTCATGCGGGATAGTCCTTGTATAGATTTCAATTTGTCTTCATAAAAAAATTATTAAAAATGCATAAAAATCTTGTTTTTTGTTTGTTTGTTTGCTATAACTGAAAACAAGTGCACATGCTCTACAAGGAATAATCTTGATGTTATATCCCTTGGTATTTTAAATATGCTACATTTATTAACATTAACTTTTCAAATTTAACAAGAAAAATGTATAAAAGATCAAATGTGATTAAAGAATAAAAGTGTGTAGATATACACACTCTGCTGTGTGCAAACTCCCTAGTAAAAATGGCATTTCCACAAATGAATTTTTTTATTAAAAATGCACATTATATTATTCCCCACACGTCCCACTGTACTGCCCCAACATTTATACACAAGAGAACATTGCTTGACTGAGCAATTGAGAAACCCAGCCTCTGATTGGCCAGCAGACTAGCCAAGTATCAAAAATCAGATGCTCAGGTGCAGCAAACAATATTTAATTTCATAATCCTCAAAGAAAGAAAAAAATAATCCAGGCTAAGGTCAGAACACCATAATGTCAGAAACATGGATCAGAAAACTCAATATGTTGCTAAAGGCGAAACAATACTTATAATAAATGAAGCTCCACTTCCTGTTTAAATAGTCAGTGTTCAGGTGATTGCAATAAACACATTGATAAACCCAACACTGTTCGCCTGATTTTCCATCCATTTCTCCCTGTCAATTGCTGTTGTTAGATTTGTTGGTTGCCACCCACCACCAATCCCATCAGGCCTTGGTGTAAGACCTCTGCATCAAAATCAAAAGCTAAATAACCAAGGAGAGATGGATCAAGATAGATCAAGAACCCCTTCTTTGATTGGCAGCTTCTCTGATGCCCATACTGGATTCTTTTATCTCCTTGGTTATTTGGCTTTTGATTTTGATTCAGAGGTCTTACACCAAGGCCTGATGGGATTGCTGGTTGGTGGCAACCAACAATGCTAACAACAGCAATTGATTACAATAGGGAGAAATGGATGGAAAATCAGGCGAACAGTGTTGGGTTTATCGATGTGTTTATTTCAATATCTCCAAAAAGAAAGCGCAGTTCACGGCTGCTTAAAGGGATACGATCACACTGGTGCCCTCACTGGAATGACACTTCCCTTCAGGGCAGCGTCCAGATATACAGTCCACATTGCTGCACTGGGAAAGTGAACAACTCAAGAGCGTGTAGCTGGTTTTGTAAGTTAGTAGTGTTTATCTGACAAAGTCAAGCCTTATTGGGCCTGAAAATACAGAAACACACACACACACACAGTGGAATATTCATGGAGGGCCTGCAGTCAGCATAATTTTCTTTGACAGGAAAGTAATTAAAAACAGCCCAAGCACATATTCTCAGCTTCAGCCGCCCAACTGAACCAGTTCTTGTTTGGAGGTAATTCTCTTAAGCGCGTCCTTCATGTGCAATGAATATCTCAGAGCAGAAACATGCGCAATTTTAATGGGCACTCGTAAGAACACGTGCTCACACACTGGTGCATACATGCACTGTCATAGGCAATGTGGCCATAATAATAACGAATAAGCACCTACACTGAAACCAAGCCAATTAATATAAGCATAGATAACACACACACACACACATAATAATGTCTAATCCGGTCTTTTCTATTCCAAATGCTATTACTAGGTCTAACCATATTCATAATCACAGCAGCCGAAATATCAACGTTGGTCTCCTATTAGTTCTAATAAATGTGTGAAGCAGCCAAATATCCACACAGCGACCAAATTTGGGGACATTTGGCTTGCACCAGGAGCTCGCTCGCTTGCTCATTCTCTCTCTCTCTCTCTCTCTCTCTCTCTCTCACACACACACACACACACACAGTTAGTATGGCTGAAGGCTCTAGAGCAACATCTAAATCTGCTTAGCATTCCAACTACCGGCAGTAATGCACAACAGAGAGAGAGAGAGAGAGAGAGAGAGAGAGAGAGAGAGCTTGCATGTCCTAATGTAAGGTCTTCAAGGGCTTTTAACAATTAGCCACAAACTCAGTTAATTGTCACAATACAGAGAGTAGAGTTTACTCCCCCGTGCTCTACAATGATCGTATGATGGTTTCATATGTACATGGTTAATCCCACAGGCTGCAGTGCATGGAAGCATAGAGAGTCATAAAGGTGGCATTATGCAAACACACTTGCATTAAACCACTAATGTCATCAAACAGATTTGTTCTTTTGGGGAATTTGTGACTGTGTTAGGGAGCAATGAAGAGTGAAGAAGGAATAAAAAGATGGCTGTCTCAATATCCTTCTAGACATCATAAAATGTTCATTCATTATTATCATGTATTATTATTTTAGACCTTTTTTATGTTGTTTTACATAAGCAAGAAATTTCAGTTCCATACAAATATTAATATTCCTGTTAGACTAAAAAAAAGTTTTTTCTATTACAAGTCAGATAAAATTCTTATATCCAAAATTATTATGAACATAAAAACAGTATTTTGCTATATATATTTTCAAATGTCTCACATATGGCAAAAAGAGTAGTTTGTTATTCAAGTTATACATACATATATCCTCTGAAATATTGTGAAATGTTAATGAATTCTTATCAGAGTACTGAGTAAAAATACAATTTTCAGTATATTTCAGAAGAACCTGAAGAATTTTTTGGAATGTTAATTAAGCAGCTTGATTGTTAATTATGTTTTCAATTGCAATGTTTAATTAAAAAATGTCAGTGGAAATATCTGCCAAGTTGATTTCTATTCTATTGTGGAGCAGACTAAAACCAAATTATTATCATTATTATTATTTTTTTTAATTATTATTATTATTTCTTTTTTTAATCAAAAATTACAATGTTTAAAAAATGACAACATTTTATAGCTACTCTAAAAAGGGGTTAAGACTTTAAACATATGCTACGTTTTTTGGCTGTAATGTACTAGGTAACAGCAGGGGTCCAGTCTGTGGTCATTAATGATTCTGAATCTTTTACAGCCAAATTGGCTAGTTTGCATCCCCCCCTTTTTAATAATAAAAAATAAAGAGTACCAGTTCATTAAAGTACCTTAATTATGGTTAATACGTTTCAGGGCAAGAAGTGCAGGGAGTGGATGAACATGGGGTGATGGTTGATGGTGGACAACCAGTCCAAAGATGGAAGAAACAAAGACCTACTGGTCATGACGTGTTCTTGGTTTTGTCTTGTCCCTCCTCCAGTCTATGTTAGATGCCCCAGGAGTGGCTCCATTAGAGGTAGGTTCTGACACGGTTCATGTGTCTGGTCCTGTGTTTTGTCTTTGTTTCTTGTCATTTTTCTTGACTTTTCATGTGTATTTAAACTCATGTGTCACAGTCAGTGTCATCAGATCTCTACAACTGCAGTATATTCCTGTAGCATTAGACCCAGGCCTTCATGTTTTTTGCTGTGTTTGTCTTGTTTCATTAAACTTGTCCAACCTGAAGGGTTTTCCTCAGGCTTACTTACTTGCTCACACTGCCTATAGCATCGTACAGTTACTCCATCCAATCCCTGGCAAACTTTATTATACCTTTTTTATTTAACTTGGCCAACACAACCACCAACAATGGATATAAAAACAGAACAAAAAGCACTTTACAATAGACAGGGATGACTGAATACGCTTAGTCAGCCATTTTCCTTAAGTATCTTATTAGTAAAAAGAACAGAAAAATGATTTTAAAATGTGGTATTCATATAGACAAATGACTAGAATGGCGGCCATCTTGGAAATGTGCTATATCGCATTGAAAATGGCATTTTGGCTGAATGTTTGGCCAAGTCCAGTTACAGTTTACTATAGCATTTACTATAGCATAAGTTGAGGCAGGTGAGTGATGATTTAGACATGCGGCTAGATTAGCTACATTAACCTCACAGCTCAGGTGTAAAACTACAACAGCATACACCAATTTTGCTGGTTTCTAATCTCTACATTCTTCTAAGAACAATAAAACTGTGGATGCATGAAGATTCCATGGGCTGCTAACTCTAGTCAAGGTCATAGGGGTGTTGGAGCCGATCCCAGCACTGCACAATGCAGTAAAACAACCTAAACAGGTAGGACGGACACACGGACACACTCGGAGCATCTCCAGTCTACCTGAGAATGTGTAAACTCCACACAGGATGGACCAAAGCCTGAACCCAGGACCTTCTGCCGGTGAGGTAACAGAGCTACCCACTTCCTGTTTGGTTTTAGCGTTTACTCTTCTACCTTATTGCGAAGTGCCAGGAGCATTTCAGTCACACACACACACACCAAACACAAACACACAATGCCTTGGCCTTCGCATCGTACCTCCCTGGTGGCCTGACAGAGCTCCCTGTGTGAGTAATTGCCTCAGAGGAGCAGAATGAGAGGGCATTTATCTCTCGCTCTCTCTCACACAAACACTGCACACAATGGACACACTCTCACATACATTCCCTCATAAGCATCCAGTAAGAGAAAGGACAGCTGACAAAGATATGCCATGAAGAACAAAGTGGTACACACACTGTCCACTTTAGGATGAAATATCTACCTTGTACTTTATCTTTAGTCATGGACTAAACAGCTTGACAGTGGTCCACCACCCAAACATATGGCTCTGTGGTCAGAAAATGGCCCCTAATGAAGGATACAGGACGGCTAGCATTTGCAAATGAGATACAGTCTGGAACTGTAGACAGCAAAGTAGCCAGTGAGGCGCAATAAAAAAATCATATTCTGGGGCAAACTCGAGCTATATTTGCATGACATCATACTAATCGGTCATTTGTAAAGCTGTACAGCTGATTCTGCAGATGCAGTATAGATCAGGGTTGGGATTCCAGATGGATATATGAAACACCATCGCATTTGGCATATTGATGGAAAGCTCAGCTTCTGTCATTTAATATGGATTTGGAGTTTGTCGATATCCCAAATGGTTGTACAGTTAAAACACCATGTGTCATGAATGATGCATTCAGTTCAAGGGTTAACCTCCGTTTATAGCTGGAATATCCAGAGAAAGCAGACGTTCATTACACATCAGCCAAGCCTGAGAAAAGCCACTAGACTCTGGATTCATTGTTTTTAGTAGAGCATTGGAAAGATGCCATGGAGTAGACACGGGTACCACAGTTTATACATGAGTTTTACAAACCTGGTGTTGGGTGTGGCTTGTTTAAATTGGGCGTCCTGTCTAAAAACACGAAACACATTCTCTAAAAGTATAATTCAGTACAAAAAGACGACATCCACAAATGATTAGTTGAATTTAAATGTACTGTTTACTGCAGCAACGAACTGTTTGAAAAGCAGCGCAAAGCAAATATCAGGCCGTTGCCACATTACGTTACATCCTAGTGTATAATACAAGCTGGACAAAGCTCAATTTAACAGAAATTAAAGAAACAAAAGTTTCCTGAGTTCTGGACAATTGAAGGGTGGGGGTACTGCAGAACAGCGATGTCAAGCTGTTTGCACCCCTGGTTCTTCAGGACTTTTCTTTCTTGCATTTTAGCTGCTCAATCTCTTATTTATCTACGCTTTTTATATGCGTGTTATAATCTAGGTTAAGGTTTAGTTTAGTGTTAAGTTTTTAGCCTAATAATCTTTATTCTTGCACAGTCTGGAGTGGATCAGGATGCATTTCACTGCTTGTTGTACATGTATAACTGGTTATGTGATGAATACACATCTTGAATCTTGAATCTTGAATGTAAATTTTTAAGTGTAAAATTAGCAACACTGAAATGCAAACTTTATTAGGCTTATCTTTCTTTAAATCAGATCCATAAACGTTGTCAATTGTGAACTGTGCTGTCACTAATGTTGGACACCCTTCTGTTAACAGTATTTTTTACTAAATTTACGAACACTTTACGTATTTACGAAAGCGATTACCTGGAGCTTAAATTCTGCAGCGTAGTTCTTGCTTTGTGGCATGATATCGATAAATTCAAAATGTAGATGCTTTTACTTTAGATTGGTAGCTTCAGTAATGGGGCAGCTTATCTTAGAGTCTTAAAACATAAATGAGCATTTTCTACAGCTTATAGAATGGGGTTCTATAATGTAGGGCAGCCTGTCGTTAAGCAAATAAGGTAAAATCATGAGCTGGCTATTGTTGCATTATGCCTTTTAAATTGTGTTTAACATCTATGTTCTGAAGGGATCATTTAGTGAAGGGTTCTGTATTTTAAAGTTAAACACTGTGAAGAGAAAGTGTAAAAGCCCTTGTGGGCCCGTCAACATGTAGAGTGCACAAACAATGGTAGTCCTGGGACCAGCTTATATAAAAAAAAAAGTATGAACATGCCAAACTCTTCCACTGGTATCAATGGTCCTTTCTATGTGAGTACACTGTGTACAATGCTTTTCTTTTTTCTTTTTTCCTCTCTATTAGGTGCTTCTTTGACTGGAACTCTGGAACTTTTTCACCACAGCACCCATCACAAGAAACAAGTTAAGATCTTCTGACCACCATAGAAACTTTTTTAGAAGTTAGGAACTCTTTCAGAAACTTCCAGGTCCATTTCCACCACTAGAACATTGGAGCTTTAAACAAATCCCATCACAAACTTGACTTTATCAAAGGAACCATGGCAATCGTTTTAGGAAGTTTGTTGGGTCCCAGATTTTCTAGGTACTTTAGTCCCAGCTGCACACTAGTACTTGGTCTGAAGACTAGGAACATTTGGAATAGAGTCCCTAACCCACTAGTCAAAGAGAAGCTTCTCAGAAAACTCTTTTTGCCATTTTCCTGAGCAAGAGTGTTGTGGGTAAGCCAAAAAGTAAAGTCAGCGATTAAAATAGAAAAGTGTACTTCCAAAGAAGGCTAAGCTTTGCTCAGCATTTAAGTTGGTATCAGTCAGAAATTTGCTGAAAATACAAAGGTTTGGGCAAAGTGGTACAAAATCAAACAAAAGTAAAGTACACAACTTTAGCTTTGGTCGCTCTGGAGCTCTACTATTGCCTTGCAAAAAAAAAAAATGGCCGCAGTTCCTGCAGTGCAGTGCCTATATGCAGGATGCCATTCATTGATTGAATAATGCATCCTCCACCAATCTAACTTTAGTCTGCCTTCAACAATACCCCTACACAACGGGGCTGCCACTGTGTGCTCTCAGGCTCGCAAGAGAATGCAGATCAGATCCAGCACTCAATATTCCAGAGGTAAAAGAGGAGGGAGGGAGGGAGAGGACACAACTGCGACAGGAAGAGGAAGGAGGCAGATGAGTCAAATCCGATGGAGAGAGGCCAGGGAAGAAGTGGGGAGGGAAATAAAGAAAGAAGTGAAGTTAGGGGTAAACGAAGAGTGGAGATGATGAAATTTGAAGCTGTGTGGAAAATATATGTTTATTGCCAACGCAAAGAAGTCAGGAAGACCTTGTGTCCATTGGCCACTTTTAAAACGAGGGAGGAAAACACACCGAAAAGGACAAACTTAATGCTGGACAACATGAGGTGCTCAACCAGCTCATTCCATCAATATCCACACCCATAGTACCATAGTAGCAAAGGCAAAGTCAATTGCCAGATCCACTAGCATTTTGTCTCAGGAGCCTCACCAGGAACCATTTACTAGCTTGTCTTATAACCCTCATATCTCAGAAAAGACAGACTGAAGGAAGACATAAACCTAGTATTGAATCTAATCTAATGTAGTAATTTATCACTTAATATACCTTCAGTGGTTCAGTCTAGCCCAAGTCTGCTTACAGTCTAATATCATTGTTGTGACTTTATGATAAATGTACATGTGCAAAATTGGTGTGCACTGGTTACAGAAAACAAATCAATAATTAAAATTAAGTCTGTTTTAATCTTTAACCTTTTTTTGAAACATCCAACATAAAATAATAAATTATACTATTTTAGTAACATTATTTATTCTGAAATTCAGTATTATATTAAGCATTATTTAAAAAGTATAATTTTTAAATAATTATAATTTTATACAATTATGTTTTATTTACATGCTTTTCATATTTTTAAGTAACAATAAAACATCTTTTTCATCAAATTGACATTTTTATAGTTGTATGGATTCATGGTATTCAGATTAGCATTAGTTTTTCAGAAAAATACTTCTCAACATTATTTATTTATTACCTAAATCTGACTCAAGTGAATGTATAATTTTTTGTGAATTTAAATTTAAAATGGTCCTTTTATATGTGAATGGATAATGTGAACATCCAAGTCAAATCAAAGTCATTTCTATTCTCAAGTAGCATAAAAAACTTGATTAAATAAATAAGTAAATAAATAAAAGAAAGAATGAAAGGTTATCTTATAATGTGGTAACATTGGTTACGTCTGTGAAACTGTAGCTTTATAGAAATTCACCATAAAAGAATATTAATGTAAGGTAATGAAACAAAATCTTTTGGTTTGGTGTTTTTGTTGGTCTGTCGGTTGGTAGCAGGTGTTTTGGGCAAATGAGTGGCACGCATTTCCATGCATTAGCCCAATCTTTGGCAGACTGGCAGTTCAATTCCACTGGTAAGAAAAACTGGCCTTGTCTTTGGGGGGTGGGTTGGTCTTCCTTTTCTCCTCATCACCTATCAGATAGGTATCATCTATCAAATGCATAACTTGAGTAGAACTGGCCAAGACTAACACTAGGAATGAAATTGGATAAAAAAAATTAAAAGATTCGCTTATTCCAACAGCGATATGCTGAAGAACTTAATCCAATCACCTTTTTGTAGATTATTATCTGCAAATGTACAGTAAATGTACTGCGGATGCTAATTCTCTGCCTTCATCCTCCAGTCTCAGTCCATGTGTAGGCGTCTAACGCAGGCAGTTTTCCAGTGCCGGTCTCAGCGGGTTTCATTATAATGTTTACAACGAGGAATTCAGACAAGTCTTGCGCAGAGACTGCCCACATGTGCATTTACCCATTTAGAGCCTTGATTAGGGTGGCATGAAGCTAGAGCTACGCTATGTGCTGGCAATTTTCCTCTCAAAATAAATGTAATCAGCCATGAAGGCTTCTTTAGTTTTCCACTGGAGCTACAAGGCTAATGCAGCTATCAAATAATGGACGCCTATAGTTCAGCAAGGGTCAGAAACCACATAAGCAAATCTATTAGAGGTCAATGGACAACTCCACATGGCGAGAAGGATGAGATGATTTAGGCATGCAGTTTGCTGGTGCATTGGCTAGTCACATTAGCTTCGTAGCTCCAGTGTTGATGCACCAAAAGGCTCTTGCTCAAATGCGACGCATAGTTCTACTTTAGCTTTCCCCAGCAGAAGCTGTACTGAGCTGGGATTCTCCAGGTAGCTGCTGAGCCCCACACATCATTAATTAAGAGTCGTAGCTGCAGGCCCCCAGTCCCGGCGGAGAGGGGAGGAACAAGTGGACCAAAACTATGAGGAGAGGCTGCACGCATGAGAGGAAGAAGAAAGGATGATGCATCCACCACACGCACATGTAGAACATCCCATGTTCTTCTGTATGAGAGCGTATAACCCAGTGCTAGCCTTTAACAAGCGTTTCAGCCCAAAAACAACCATTTTATATGTGATTTTTCCTGTATTTAGACTCTTTGCATAATCATCATCTACACTGATGTCGTGACTGTTTGGGTCATTGTTGGGCTGAGAGAATTCTGTCATATAAACTGACCGATGATGAATGGGGTGCAGGGCTGTTAATGAAAACAGGGCTACAGTCTTTACACCTACATAACAGGTAGGAGCAGCTAATAAAATGGTGGCATGAGTGCAAGGCATGGGTTTCAAGCTAAGTGGATGGTGGGTGTATTCCTGTCTGAGTAGGTTAGTACTTGATTAACAATAATGCACACAGATGCTCAGAAACCGTACTCCCTTTAGCCATATGAGCAACCTTTCTGGTGGCTCTTCAGAAAGCCTACGAGAATCGGCAGCTTAACGCCGACGTGTAAAGTTAACAGCAATATTGCTCTGTGCAAAAGCGTATAGCCATTAAAACTTTTCCACATTGTCCTCTGCATTGTAATGCCTGTACGGAGGCCGCTCCTTCCCTTCACCCCAAGGGGCAAGCAAACAAATGGGCATCGCGTGGGAGGCGTCTGCGGAAAGGTAATTATTGAATTATTCAATCAGTCGGGGGTGTTTAAAGTTTCATGACCGCCCATTAGCATCCTTGAGACCACTATGAAAAGGAAAAAAACAAAGGGCTTTAGCAGAGGAAGCACTAGGAGGCTTTGACCTACATAGATACCAGTGCACTTCTCTCAAATCAGACCATCTGATAGTATAGTATAGCCTGATATTATACCACATCATGATTGGCTGCCTTGGGAATAAATAGGTGCATAAATAAATGAACAGGTGCATTTTGGATAACAAACCTGTAGTTACGACTGGGTTTGAGCCATGAGGATAATACAATACGCTGTTGGGTCAACAAAGGGCTATGGCAATGTGACACAATGAAAAACCAAACTTGGATTTGATTTATTTAAGAATGATTTCCAATTTTAGGATTTTTACTAAGAGAAGGACCAGAAATGAAAGGAATGCATGTTCATTTTCCAAGAGTTAAGTTCTTAAACTCTCCTGTGGAAACAATCCATTCAATGGTATCTATGTAGAAGAACTCGTTCTCCTGTTAGAACTTCTAGAAGTCCTATGGTATCAGATTAGACACCAGCACAATTAATGACAGGAATCAGCCAATCACAAATCATTTTATAACAGGTGAAGCCAATTTCTCGAGAAGCTCCAAACCTTCTAGAAGTTGTAGTTACTTCACTGACTATGCAGATCGAACTCTCACTGTTTCATCTAGAAAAACTAAAAAGAGATTTCATTTGTAATGCCATTTCATAGGGATAGCACTACTGCATTGGTGTACATTAATTCATTACTTATTATTATTTCCATTTTTATGGATTGAGCTTTAATAGTAATGGATTAAACTGAAGATGCTACAGTTAGGGTTAGGGTTAGTCAAGACTTGAGTCTTCCGTCAAGATGATTGCATTCTTCAAAGAAGTTTTGCTCCATGTGTCCGCACAGTTATGGGCATCATAAATAGTTTGCTAATGTGGGCACAGTTGGCAGCTCCCTATGAGGAAAATTCTTTTATGTACAAATATATCTCTGGAAAACCATCCAGGCAACAATAGATTGTTTGAAAGAGTTTGAAGCTGTTCTGCTTAAGCTCAACAAATCCATTGTTTTTGCTCTGTGGTTGCCTTGCCTGAGAAATCGCAATTTCTTACATTAATGTTGACACAGTTTCAGAGGATCTGTGAACACCAGAGATACTGCGTTTTTTCAGCCTGTGAGCTAATCATCATTATGTATTTATCTGTTTAATTATTAAGATACTCATCAGTTTTATTACTGCAACACTTTCTGGTAATATTGAGTTAATAGGTGTAAAGTCTTAAACACAAAGCTTTGAAATGAAATTCTCTGTGTAAACATGCATTTAACTCATTGACCCAATGTCCCAGTGCTTTTCAAAATTAAAGTCTTGCCTTGGCCTTGTGTATGCAGTTTCTTTCATTTTCTTTCAAGGCTTATCATTTAGTAACTGCAGGCAAATTATAATTTGGGGGTCCTGCCCAATTTACAGGATGGCTTTTTATACACCTCATTTCCAAAGAGCTTCTTTAAGGAATCAGCTACAATACTGTTTTTTGCTGCCCACTGCTCCATGTGTGGGAGGGTTAAATGCAGAGGTCACATTTCATTGTGGTGTAATCCAGTGACAAATACTCATTTTATTTTAGATTTTTGTTTTATTAATGTTTTCATTTTTATGGTTCTTTAGTTTTCCTTCCAAAGTTCCTTATCTGGCACTGTTAGGAGGTACATGCTCATATGAAAGGCTATGGGAAAACCCCACAAAGATAGGAATACACACTGCTGTGTGAGAGTGCATGTACGAAAGCGTCAGGGCCTGTGAGGTGAACTTTTCTTTCTGTCCCGCTGTTCACTTTTAGCCTATGCATTTTCCTCCCCGCTGGGGGCTGTGTTTGTGTTCTGGCCCGTGTCTCCCTCCCCCCCTTCTTCTTCACTTTATTCTCCCTCCCCTTTCATCCCTCCCTCCAGCTCAGACTAATGGGCCGCATAAGAAGAGATTCCGCTGCACGCTCTGCTCTCTGTGGAGGGGAAAGTTTGGCCCATTACCTCAGCCCTCTGGACGCTACATGGGCTCAGAGTTTCTCTCCACCTTCGAAAGGAAGAGAGTCTCTCAGAGCTCGGCGACTCAGAGTCGCTCGGATCAGCAGTTCAGAGACTTCCCCTGAGCCAGCCCATCACTTTTGTGTTCTCGCAGACTTTGGCTACAGCCAAAAGCCATGAGGACTACTGGAGATGCAGTTTCAGGCAAAAGAAAGTGTGGGGTGAATATGAGTGGGTCTACACACTGTAAATTCTGACAGAATACTAGATGTTGGAAGCAACATATTACTTGTTAAGGTGAAGGTGGTCAGATTGGGTTCTTTTGAGAAATGATCTAGAGTGTCCAAAGTCGGTCATGGAGGGCTGGAGACCAGCACAGGTTGGTAGCTCCTCTCTGAGTTTATCCAGTTGTGTCTGAGGAGGAAAATCCTTAAGGACGGGGGCTGGACGCCTCATAGTAACTATTTTTGGTTCAACTAAGAACAATTCAACAGACGTTTCTTGTGATTTATGAGTCTGAAGAACCTTTTTGAATTTAAATGTGCTTGTAATATGAAGGTTCTACACCAGTGTTTCCTAAGCCTTGATCCTGGAGACCCCTTTACTCTAGATATCTTGTAGAGATTCCCTTGCTCCCAGCACACCTGTTTCGACTAATCATTTAATTAACAAGCATTTTCTAGGTCAGAGTACCTACTAGGCAAGTGCAAGGAATAAAGCTAAATGTCCAGGACAATAAGTCCTGTTCCAGAAGCTTGTCCAAGCCAAAAACCATTAGGAAACCATTATTCATAATAAAAATAAATAACTTAATAAATTAAAAAACCCTCAGCTTGGTCTTGAGATCAAGTCTAGGTTTTAAGGAAAGGTTCCTTTACACATGTAATCTCTTATAATAGTCTTTATAGTATGAAATATTAAGCATTATGGAGTTGTTGACGCTGTGTAAGAGGCGATGCTTTCGGCAGAGGGTGGTGTTTCTCTGTGCTTGTGAACAGGGAAGCACACTTCCCCAAGGCCATTGTGGTAGTGACTTGCTTCTCAAAGGGGCAATCAGTACTGATGGTTTACACCTGAGTGGAAGACTTTAGCATGGTTGTCCTTTATAACCCTGATCCCTTTCTCTTTGTCCTGAAAGGTTGTCTGGGCTTGGTGACACTCCCTCGTATAGATCCAGTACATGTTCGGGGACTCCTCTCATCTGGGAGACATGCCCCCTTATTTTAAAGGGGGCATACTCTAAAGGGTAGCACCACCCATGGCCAATAGCATTTACTACCGCTCTATCATGCCATCAGAACAAATACACTGCATACTTTAATGAGCAGTTAGCAACTATACTTTCCCCTTTTTTTCTGGAGCAGGGCCTTTATACCTGATTCCTTCTATGACCACACCCATACTTGGCCTATGGCTGAGCAGTAACCTCTCTTGCTATTGAGTTGAGGGTTGTGAGTTGGAGGTTTTTTGGTTTTAGCACTTGTCCCTGCACTTGGGTTCCAATTTGATAATTCTGTGCACATTACATGCTATTCTAGTCTTGTAAGGCAATTAGCAAAACAGTTTGTCATCATGCAGCTTGCATCTCTTTATTCCTTTTTGCTACTGGCCTGTGATTTCAACCAGAATACCCAAAGTGTCAGCTATGACAGAGCTGCAAAGTTCAAGTGCCATAAACTGCATTATCTGAGCATCACATTCATTTTCATTTAGTGCAGACCAGAATATCAATACCGAACTCTTACCTCCAAAACAGTCATTTTTCTTCGGGCCAGAAAGTCTAAATACATATTGGGAGTTCACTCAACCCTTTAAAATTGTAACGAATGGGAGCCAGAGGTGGTTGGATGTGATTGCTGAGTCTGGTTATTAAAGTTTCTCTTGTGTTCATGGCCAGTAAGCGTAACTGAGGTAAAGACAAAAGACGACAAGGTTATCACGAGTGCATCCATTCTCACAAGATGGATAGATTGCAAACATGTGAAACAGTAGAAGAAGGAAATACAGGGAATGGTGCTATATTACGAGCAGCAGTAGAGGAGGAACATGGCTTCAGAGTGGAGATGTTACCACAAAGATAACTCTGTCGAAATTACTTAGCAGTGATTAAGTGAATGCTAGTGATAAGAAGAAATATTAACAAGAATAAACGAATGGAGCTGTAAGGTGGAGATAAATTCTAAGACTGTTATGTATGGCATTTTAATGGCAAGCATCCAAGAAATGTAAGAGACTTCAAATGGTTCATTGTAAACAGCTGATTGCAATGTAAGCAGCAGATATGTGTAAAATCCACATTAATCAAATGCAAAGGATCAAATAGTTTTTAAACAGATCACATGGAACTAGACTGGATATTTTGGACAATTAAGCACTAAGGAAACACTACAATTTTGCCAAAGACCCAAAACAATAAGGAATATTTTTTACACAAAAATTTCATATCAAGACATACTGTACAGCACTGTGCAATAGTTTTTGACAGTTGTGAGAAATGTTCTTCCCATTTACAGTCTTTCTGCAGCATAAATGCTAGACATCATTAGAATAAATACAAACAAAATGGGAACAAATCTAAATGTTTTGTAGTTGATGTGATATTGAGGTGTTAGAACAGTGCAGGTTTGGTGCCTCCAGCCATTGTGAAAAGCAGAACTTGATTTAACCACTGATTGAGCCCAAACCAGGATTTGATGGTTCCTACAGATAATTCTGGGCTTCCAAGAGGAGAACTCTGGAAATAGTAACCCAACAAATTGACCAACATGTACTGTTGACTGTATTAATTTAATGAATTTTGATTGTATTATTACTGATCTAAAAATGAAAACCATAAGAGTAAGTCAACCAGAGCAAAACGTTGATTTAAATATTTTGATCAAAATTGAGAGTTTCTAACACAATGTGATATTGGAGTATTGAAGAGTTATGATATTGGCAATCATTCATTCATGATATCTTGGGACTAATGTATGCGTAATGTTAATGATGCTAATAAATGGTATATTAGCTATGGAGCGTTGACTTTAGGTTTAACCATTTCGAAGTGAAGGAGGGACATGCTCAATAA
The DNA here is from genome assembly GCA_037576955.1 of Lepidarchus adonis. Classification (NCBI taxonomy): domain Eukaryota; kingdom Metazoa; phylum Chordata; class Actinopteri; order Characiformes; family Lepidarchidae; genus Lepidarchus; species Lepidarchus adonis. The sequence goes on from JBBIGC010000145.1 coordinate 21,847,103, forward strand.
CACACTTCCTCTAAGTGACTATAAGGTACGGCCATTAATTTAATGCATGTATTCATCTAGATTCCATGCAAGTGATTTGGAGCTATAGGTGTTCCAACCTACAGTAGTATCTCTGCACCTAGATGAAGTAAATGGGTCACATGCAATGACATGTTCAGTTTAGTGTTTGGAAGTGGTTCTGCTCAGTTAATTTTCCTACACATTCATGCACATTTTGGGTAAGGAAAACAAAGAAAAAAAATGAATACAAAAAATTATTTGGCACAAACACACAACTTAACTCAACTAAAAGCTACAGTAAACTCGTTAACTTGAGTAAAAGCTACAGTAAAGCTGAAAAAAAATCGGAAGTTTGATCTTTATAAAGATTTGTAAAAGTCATTATATGCTCTGTGTAAGATTTGGCCACTAGGTAGCAACCTTTTTTGTTTTGTCTCACGTTTTGGTCTTTGTCATGTGAGGTGTTCCTAATTGTGTCTCCACCCTTCCCAGGTGTAGGTCATTGTCACTTGTCCTTGGTTTTGTCAGCATTGTTTCTTGTTTGTTTAGCCCTGTTATGAGTGTTATAATGTTTTACTGTGGATTTCTTACATTTAAAATAAATGTCTTTGCATTAACCTTGCGCCTACATCCATGAACCTTTGATTATGACACTATGAGCTGATTAGAAGAACACAGGTTTGGTTTCAGATCTTCTCTCCAGGCCTCCAGCTATTGCAGGAATGTGTGAAACTCCAGCAGCACCTGATTTAAAATAAGGAAGAACTGATTGAGGCCAAACCAGGAATTTGATGGCAAGTAACACTGGGCTTGCATGAGGAGAGGTCTGGAAATGGTGGAGCCAACGCATTCACACAAAATCAGGGTTTACTGTGTTACTGTTATCAACTAACAGCATCTATTTCATTGCCACCATTTAATTGCTTTAAATCAATTGTTGGAGCATTGTTGAGAGGATCTGATTGTAGCCACAGAACTCATTAGTGAGGTTGCTTGTCTGTTTAAATGCAAATCAGAAGCAAACACATCCCGTGGAGCTCCATCACTCAAGAGGATGAGACTAGTGCCAGAGGGCTTTATTTCTCCACCTGAGAAATAGCATTGGGTGCAGCTTGGGGGGCAGAGCACCCCTTTCCTCCAACCATGCTTCTCTATGGAGACTGACCAGACGTGTTTGGAAAATCTATGTCAGAAACGGGTGCATATAAAAGCATGTCAAGTCATCCATCTAGAAGGGATACCTGGATACTGGTTAAACCACCCTGATGTGCAGCAGCAGCTTTGCGGCTTCACATCATCTCCAATGCCACCGCACTCTCTCAAGCTCACTAGCCCATATCATGACATACACATCAATCTCAGAGACACGTCTAGAAGTCAACAGGGACCTATGCCTAAAGATGAGAGTCCACTCCAGCTGGCCCCCTCACCCACCCGAGCCACCGCAGTGACTGGGAGTGTAATAATGATGGCCTCCATGTTGTTGTTCCTGGGTCTTATTTTTATTCTGATGCCCAATCGATACGCCCACAGCCACTTTCAAATCAGCCGCGGCCCAGCGAGTGAGAAAAATTACCTGCGACGATGGGAAAATTAAACAGTAATTGGCTTTTAGAGCCTTGTGCAGCCCACTGCACTAGCAGCAAATCCTTATTTTCAGCACACCCCTGACATACGCACACACACACACTCACACACACTAGATTCATTCCTTCTCAAGATGCCAGAAAGTTCAACACTTCCAGTGGAGCTGTGAGAAGGACTTTACATGATACCCTTTTTAAGGAGCTCTCTCTATCTATCAGTCTTTGTGTGTATGTGTGTGTGTGTGTGTGTGTGTGTGTGTGTGTGTGCCATGTATGTGCTGTACAAGAAATCACCACTTAAACACATTGTCGGCAGTGCACCAATGACTTTGTATTATGCCCATTACAATGGCCCATTTAGTGTGGTGAAACAAAAAACATATTCAGCACCACAGCTCTGAACAGCTCCACAACAACTGTAATTTCAGCACTGCAGTCAGTGGGACAGCTCCCTGCCCGCCCTGTAAATTCAGCACCATATCACTGGACAGCTCACCAGCCACCATTAAAGTACTGTGTGACTCCCCTGACCATCATCCTCCTCACAATATCGCTCACTTAAAGGCGCCACTGAGGAGCAAAACCCAGAGCAATATTAAGTCTATTGGCTTTGGCCTCTGGTCTTACTGCAAGTCGGCATCCAACCTGATTTAGTAGCTTCCAAATTCTGTTTTATTCAGAACAATCCAGCCTAATTCGGTAACCTGTGATTGGATTCAACAAAAAGTGGTCTGTTTCATGGAAGCTAGCATGCTGTTAGACATTTGACCCCATGCTGCCAAAATGGCAGTTCCATGTTTAATTCCATTCCATTTAAAATGCTGCTGACTGAAACTAAGAAGAGGGAACATGCAAGAGAAAATTTACTGTGAGATGGCTGTTATGGAAAAATACTGCTTATGGTACAGATATGCACCAAAATGAGAAAGAAAACATTTCAAGTATTTACATTTTATTGCAGTTTCGTGGCATGTGCTAAGAAAACATATTTTTGTGGCATGGCCTGGGAAAAAAATACTTATTCAGAATTCGGGCTTTTTTTAACCTAAAAAAAAACCAACAACAAAAAAGCATCCCAGAATGTTCTGGCTGTTCCAGCGATGCACTTTTTCTTCACTGACCTTTTCCCTCTATTCACCAAATAAATTAACATCTATATTGAAACTGTCGTGCATGTTTGCTAAGTGACATGAAACTGTGAATCGGATGCACAAAACTCATTCCCATGGCAACCGGCATTATTCATCTGCAGTGGGCGTTATAAGAAAATAATGCCACACGTCCAGGACAACTTCCCATTCAATTTCACATGAGTGTTTGTAAGCATTCTGGAGAGATGTATAATAAGTAACTTTAATTCAGATCACTACATTGACTTCCAGCAAGCTTTAGATTTAGTGCTCATTAAACGAGTGAGGTCCAAATTATCCTGCAGACTGGGTGGTAGAATGAAGACCTTCCAGACCTCGTTAGGAGATCTTTAGGAATGGGTGTGCTGGTAGTAGTTCTATTTTCTTTTCTTGATAAAAAATACTTTGTTTTTATTCCAAGCTTACATTTTATTTCAAGAATGTCTCTCAATATCACTTGAGAAAGACAATGCAGTGTATTGTGCTATGTACAGCACTTTGGGTTGCCTTCAGTATGAAAACGGCTTTATAAACCTTGGTAAGCGTTTCGGAGCAGCATGGGTGTGGCATGTGGGACATGTTGCTCTGACAAATTGTTGTTACAAATGTGGCAAAATTAAATTCAGTTTTATGGCATGTTCAAGAAAGGTTTATTGAAACATTTCTATTAATTGATTAAGACACTTGAACCATAACTGATACATACATAAAATTATAAAGATTATTAATTAATAATATTTTCATAAAAATTATTGTGACATACATGCTGTCAGTATATGATTACTGTTACCATATGCTTTTGGTCCAGTCTTCTCAAATTAGAAATGGGCAGCTGTCATTTTGCTGCATTTTTAAAGCCAGAGGAGAGTAGTGGATAGAAGAGAAAGTAGAAAAGAAGAGAACAGAAAAGAAAAGAAAATTAAAAGATAATGAGATAAGAGAAGAAATGAGAATAGAAGAAAAGGGAACAGTAGAGAAAAGAAAAATAGTGGAGAGAAAATAGAAGAGAAGAGAAGGAAGATAAGTGAAGAGAAGGAAAAGAAAGAAGGGGTAGAGTGAAGGAGAGAACAGTAGAGAAGAGAAGGAAAAAAAAGAAAAAAGAAGAGAAGTAAAAAGAACAGTAGAGAAAATATGAGAAAAGGAGAAGAGAAGGCAGATAAGAGAAGAGAAGAAAAAGAAATATATACAATATAGTGAAGGAGAGAAGAGAAGAGAAAAGAGGAGAAGAGAAGAGAAAAGTAGATAAGAGAAGAGAAGAGAAAGTAGATAAGAGAAGAGAATTGATAAGAAGAGAAGAGAACAGTAGAGATGAGAAAAGGAGAGGAGAAGAGAAGTGATAAGAAGAGAAGAATAGAGAAGAGAACGGTAGAGATGAGAAGAAGCGCAGAGAAGAGATGGAAACAGCCACAAAGGCAGGTTATGCAATCACACCTTCAGGAACAACAGCAGACACAAGCAGCAGATAAGCTGTTCTTATTTAACATGAGCCTCATTATCGCTGAGAGGAGAAAGAAAATGAATGTGATCTGTTTAGCGGGAAGGCAATAAGAGAGAGAGAGAGAGAGAGAGAGAGAGAGAGAGAGAGAGAGAGACTCAGAGAGACAGAGAGAGAGAGATGTAGGACATGACTTTGACCTTGAGAAGCAGCACCAGGCAGTGGAGTAAGGAACATTTCAGAGGATCTGAGAAGCTTTTCATTCTTGATTGAAGCCCAAGTACTTTTCACAATTTCAGGCTTCTCTACTTTTCCTACACGTCTCACTAAATGCCTTGTGTGTGTGTCCATTCTTGGATACTGTTGTTAGGATAAAAAAAGCTTCTAAAAAATAAAATTAATAAATAAAATTAAAAATGAATGTGACATTAGCAAAGTACTGAAAAAAAAATATATATATATATATATATATATACATATATACAGCCCGAAGTAATCGACCCCACTTCACTACGAGCCCCCATGTGACTGCAGCTCAAGTCACTCAAGGAATCTGTAACTTTCCACTTAGGAATAACAGATTTGAGGAACTCCTATGTTCTGTTCCAATGTGAAGTCAGAAACTTCCGCCTTAGTTGTGAAGGCAGCATGTAAACAGTGCGGCGCTGATAAATCTCCAGTTGTACTTGACTTTTTCAATCTATCGCTCATTACCACTCTCTCCATGTCCTTTATCGACAATTCTCACAACGTTTCTCCCTCTGGCTCTCTCTCCTCCTCTCTGTACTGTAGGAAACCCAGCAGGAGGCACAGAGGGAGCCCTCATCAGATCCTGCCACAGGCTTCGCTTATTTAACGATAAAACATTCGCTCGGCTTCACGTCGCAGGATCCAAATGCGCACCCCATGTCTTTCCACGCGATGTGGGGTGAAACGGGATGGAACTGCCAGCCTTTAAAAGGAGGATTACTCGCCTTAGCACAAAAGCAGCCAGCACTCCGACAGACGCAGATTGTGACAGCATAACTCATTTTGATGAAGCAGCGAAAGAGGCCGTGTGCTGCATCATGGCCGCCACTGATTGTAGAGCAGCTCTAAGTGACAAGAAGGTTGTTGGTCTTGATTGCGCGTTTGTAGTGAGAGGTCTCCTGGGTTTTACGCTTTGTTTGTGGTTGTGTCAACATCGCTTTCCTGTAAATCAGGGGTGTCCAAAGTCGGTCCAGGAGGGCCGGTGTCTTTGGTAGCTCCCTCCCTCATTAAACCTGGCAATGAAAAGTTGAGTTGAACCAGGTGTGTTCCCTTCAGGACCAAATCTGGACACCACTGCTCAAGACCGCTTCATGCCTCAACAACCCCTACAACCACCCATAGCTCTACATCTAAATTTGGCTAAATATTATGTCAGTTCACCATCTACCATCATGGTTACATTTCTCATCCAATACGAAGGTGCAGTGGTTTGGGCTGTACCCTCACAGCAAGAAGGTCCTGGGTTCAATCCCTGGGTTGGTCACAGATGTTCGCTTGAGTTTTACAGTTTCCTTCCAACAGTTTGTGGTTTAAGTTGACTAGCTATTCTAAATTGTCCATAGCTGTGAATGTGTGTAATTGGTTGTTGGTCTCTGTGTTGCCATGCGATGAGTTGGCTTCTTGTCAAAGGGTGAACCCTGGCCTGGCCCATAGTCATCTGGGATCTGTGCCAGCGTCCCCATGACCCAAAATGGACGAAGGGGTTTGAAAAATAGATGGTTAGAGAAGATACAAGTATATTTTATATTTTGAAAGAACTTGCTAACATGTGTCATGTTTCATGGCTACTGCACAATATAAAAATGGAAACATTATTGGATGTATGAATTTGTCTGGATTTATATTATCTGTTCACCATCATATCTTATTTTCTTTTAAATCATTTTTAATGGCATACAACTTCCATTTGTCAAGAAGGTCACTACGCTCAGCAATGCTATAAGCTTTCTTTTTTCCCTCAATAGCACTTGTAGAATATATTTCAGTTGAATGTGGAGCTGGAAACCAACTGGATTTCCATCTTATAGGATAGGAGGTCATAATTTATAGGAATGTATATTAAATGCAGGCAAACATCACGTGTTATATACTTTTTCTTGGGAATGCCATGTTTGTGGGAAAGTGAGAGGTTCTCAGTCCATTCATCTGAACATCACACACAGATCTTACAGTGTTCTAGTTAATTTGTGAAAAGTATTTTATTTGATTGCACTGGTTAAATTTTTTAATTGCCACTAGATGACCTACCAAGACAACTTTTATGCATTGTTTGGCATAATTATGTTTTATATCTACTTGATTTGTCAAATATTGAATTTTACATCTAATATTGTTCGCAATCACTTTCTAACCTATAGTTGCCACCCACCCAGAATCATGCGCTGTGCTTTCCATTCATTTCTTGCAGGGAAGGGTGGTGTTCAAACCCACATTCCAATCACCTTTTGCGATGCAGTTTGCATAGCAAAGCAAGCTAATGGACCGGAGCAAGTGTCAGGTTTGTGGGTGGGCAATGAGGGGAGAGTTCCTTACAAGAACTTTTGTTGCTTTTTGGTAATCTTGGATGACATTGATCCTATCTCCTACATGATGTTCTAGTTAGCAAGAACAACATTATTAATCTAAAATGTTCCATTGACACGAGGACCATTGCCCACAGGATTCTCAATAGAAGGTAATTGGAGTCCAATCAACTGTCACTGACTTGAACGAAGCCATGGACTGACAATAAAGTGTTGTATTCAAGCTGAATGAACAAAACTTGACTTCTTGCAAAGCTTCAGTCTAGTCTTCTTCACCTACACAATGACATTTCCCATGACATTCCCTATAGATATAGTGACCTGCCATTCTCACGTTCCCCTCGCACTTCTCCTTCTCGTCAGCACACAAATCTTGGCCAAGCTCAGCCATGGCTCATCTTGGCTCAAAAACCCTCCCGTCCAGAGGCAGCCATTCAATCAATACCTTTTCAACATGAAACAGAAATATGCAGCAATATCCATTTCCCACAGCATCGATACATTTTCACTTACTTACAGCAGATCAGTAACCATCAGCCAATATGGCACCTTATTGGTAACCTTTCAGCATGGAGCTTGCTTTAATATGACAAAATATAGAATGTGATCTTTCACACCTGTCAGAAGGGTAAGGGGGTAATGCATTTTTTACAGTATATTGTTTCCGCTATAGGTGTTACATGCCTCATGCAGTCATTTGACATTGCTCATGCACTGTGGATCATATCCAGCCCCTCCCACTCTCCCACTTTCTTCTGTCGTTGAGATCCTGACACCAACAGCCTGTTATCACATCCCCAAAAATAGCCCGGCACGAGTGTATCTTTGCAAATGCATCACTCCTGCTGACAATAAACGTGTTGGTACTGGCATATGGGTGCGTTTTAGCTTCTGGGGAAAGTTAAGGAAAAAGCAGGAAGGCCAGAGAAGAAAAGTTGTATGACTACAGTATCATAAAATACACCAATGATCCATAACATTATGACCACGGACAAGTGAAGTAGATAAAACAGATTCGTTATTTCATTACAATGGCACCTATCATTGGGGGTGGGATGAGGTCAAGTCAAAGTCAAAGTCAAAGTCAAATATATTGTCATCTCTTCTATAGTACAAGCAACAAATACGACACAGAGTAGGAATATATATAAATATATAAATAGTGTGGGTCAGAGATGTGCAGTATCTGTGCAGTGTTAAATATTTAATGTGCAATATTCTAGCAGCAAAGAGGAAAGAGGAAAAATTTGTCCAATTGACTGTGCTAGATCAGCAATGGTGTAAAGTGATAAGCGTGACAGTTTGTAAACATGGACAGAATCCTGAGAATGAGATGCATCATGTACATCATGTGTGTGTGTTTTTATGGGGGAGTGGGAAGTCTTCAAACGTGTTCAAACTTCTACGCAATCTGGTGGATCCGGCCCCGATGCTGGGATAGCGTCTGCCGGATGGGACGAGTGAAAAGAGTCCATGTGAAGGGTTTGAGAGGTCATACAGGAGGCCTTCCTGATACATCACTTGCGAAGATCTCCTGTAGTGGACGGAGAGATGTTCTGAACTTAGCAGCTGCTTTAAAAATCCATTGTAGCCAGTTTCGATCACTGACTATGCAGTTGCCAAACCACAGAGAGATGCAGCTGGTCAGAACACTCTCTATGGTTCCCCTGTAGAACACGGTAAGGATAGAAGGAGGAAGGCTGAAGATGCAGCTGGTCAGAACACTCTCTATGGTTCCCCTGCAGAACATGGTAAGGAAGGAAGGAGGAAGATCGGTGATGCAGCTGGTCAGAACACTCTCTATGGTTCCCCTGTAGAACATGGTAAGGAAGGAAGGAGGAAGGCTGAAGATGCAGCTGGTTATAACACTCTCTATGGTTCCCCTGCAGAACATGATAAGGATGGAAGGAGGAAGATCGGAAAGGTAGCTGATCAGAACACGCTCTATGGTTCCACTGTAGAACCCCTGTAGTGGGTGGAGGAAGGTTGGCCCACTTCAGGCGTCTCAGGATGTGGAGACACTGCCACGCTCCACACAAAGTAGTTTGACACTATTGGATTTGAGGCGATTTTAGGCTTTTAAATCAAGCCAAAAATGTCAAATATCAATAAAAAAAATATTACATGGAAAAAAATAAAAAAAAAATAAATAAAAAATATTATAATAAAATGATTATATGATATATGTTAATGCAATGTGTTTTACATTAATGGAAGGCTTGAGCGAACTGATACTGGAAACATACTGGAAATTTGAAAAAGAAAAATTGGCATGTACAACTAGAACTGAGGGTCTTTCATTGCACTTTACAGAGTAAAAGTCACTGTCGAAGTAAAAATGTTCATTACCATTAAACTTACAGAGGCATCTTTCTGTACCTGACTCCTCGAATGAGCAGACTGAGATTGAGTTGATTTTGATTATGGACCCAATGCAAATGCAATGCAAACAACTCAGACCTCACTGTGTGTGGCCATGCCTACTCGCACACAATCACAGTAAAGAAATCAAATCACGGACAATGAAAGGCATCAGATCCTTTACCTTGAGGAAACGTGCCGTGCATTACCCAGAGATGCGGCGTAATTAGGCAGTGAATGAGTGGAAAATTAAACAGTACGTGTTCTCGGGCCCCGGGGCCAGCGCCACAATTGATTTCATCAATCTGCATAGTCGTGCATCAATGCAGAGCGGCAGCATCAAACGGGACCACCACGTGGGCGGGCGCATGTGGGGGCGACACTCATTAGGTCATTGTCATGGTAACATTTCAACTGGAAAGGGTCACATCCCAATCAGAGTGGAATGTCACTTATTCAAAGCAGAGATGGGGACAAAACCGACAAGAGCAAAGAGCAAGCAATTGTGGTGGTGGTCTTTCTAATGGCTAATGAGATCAAAAGTCCCAGTCCACCAGAGCGAAGTAGCTCTGAGCATAACATTCCTTCAAAACATCACCACCAACAAAAAAAAAAAAACATGCTGAAACATCTTGATTGCCAAGGTAGACTTTCACACTCGATATCAGTGTTGGTGTCCAACATGTTAAACACCATCCACCATATGTGAAGCCAAAGCGTCATTTCTGTCAGCAGGAAAAGTGAGAGAATCTAACAGAATACTGAGGTTGGACTGTGAAGCAGCTATAGCTGATTGGCCAGCAGGGAAAACAACACAATAAAATTGAACAGCAATGGCGAACGATAGAAGCCAAAGAGTAAATATAAATATAAAATAATGTAGCGGCCTTCAGGTTCTAATACAATTCTATGTCTAGATATTTTATTATATAGATTGTGGTTATTGTAATTCAGGCCTGAGTGAGCTCCTGTAATCTTGTCAGGGTAGTTGGAAGTAAGCTTATGCTGAAGTGACAACAATATACTGGATTATAATGACAACTAAATACTGGAACTATGAAACATAAACAAAAAACATACAATATAGGGAAACATGCCAAAAGACACAATAATCGACCACAAAGGACTGAGACAAAGGGGTAATTATACACAAGCACAATGAGGGACACCTGGTAAAGGGCGGGGAACAAAACAAGAAAATACGTAACGAGACAGGGATGGCAGGGAAACCATGACAACGCTACAACAGAAGATGTTTTTAGCCCTATACTGAATAGTGTTGCCTTATTGATACAAGCAAATTCTTAACATTTTTGCCTAATAAAATATATATGTTTGCTTAAATATAATATAAACATTTGACTGTTGGGCTGGAACTATACAAACATTTGCCTAAATACAAATGTTTCCCTCAATATAAGTGTTTGGCTAAATACAGTATATGTTTGCATACATACGACTGAAAGGTTTGCCTAAATACAATGTAATTATTTGCCTAAATATAATGCAAATATTTGCCTAAATACATTAGATGTTTATTTAAATATAATAATTTGTTTTGCCTAAATATAATATAAAGTTTTACCTAAATATAGTATAAAAGGTTACTTAATTACAGTATAAAAGTTTATCTAAATACGATATAAATATTTGCCTAAACATAAACATTTGCTTGAATATAATGTAAAATGTTGCCTAATACAGCATACGTTTGCATAAGTACAATTGTTTGCATAAAAACAATATAAACATTAGAATACAAGAAAAATACAATATATTATACTTTAAGTATTTACCTAAATATAAAACCAATGTTTGCCTAAATACAATATACATGTTTGCATAAATACAATCAAAAGGTTTGTCCAAAAACAAAGTAAACCGTTGCCTAAATATAATGCTAATAATAGGTTTGCCTTATTACAATATTAACATTTGCCTAAATGCATTATGACATTTGCTAGAATACAATATAAAAGTTTACCTAAATACATTTGCCCATAAAATAGGGACATTTTCTTGAATACTATGTAAAAATTTGCCTAAATGCAAGTTACAAGTGTAAAACAATACTTTACTGTTCACGTGGCTTCTTGTTGCAGTTCTACACATGCATCTCACATGGGATGTTCTCACAGTGAGGTTTAACTGTGACAAGTTATCATATCTTTTTAATAAACTAAAGCAACTCACATGTTCTTGGTCTGATATACATTGAAAGAACATCATTGCTGATATATGGCCACAGTATACAGTAATGGAACTGCAATCTATAATGCATAGGGAGCCATGTTCCCACTCAGTGCCACTGGAAACACTTTGTGTAAATAATTTTGTGTCGTCGTGCTACAAGATGGGGAGAGAGAGGGACCATGCCACCAGTGGACAGATGGTCGCAGGAACACCAGGGATCTAACCAACCACCATTCAATTGGAACAATTCAACCAATTCAATTGGAGGGCCAATGCTTTGACCACTGCACCAACGTAGTTGGTTTATCATCATAGAACAATACATTTCTGTAGTCTTTAAACATGTATGCACAACGTTCTACCACAATAAAAGTGTATTACAACTGTAAGTGCCTTTGAAAGTCAGTTGTGTGAAATGTTGACCATGTTAACATGTATTTTTAAGCTAAAAATGTAAAAATATACAGTCAGACCAACACTGACTCTATTAAGCCAACAGGAATGACATCACAGTTGTTATCCAATCATTTTCACTGTTTTTAGTGTCGGTGGGAAAACAAACAAAAGACAAACACTCCTAAATGTGCTTTCCAAAGTCAGCTTCCATCCCATCAGCTTCAAGAACTGACTGATGTTAAGAATTTAACCCAACCCCCTGACATTTGCCCATGTAAAGATATAATCGAGGTTTTAACGCTCTGGATCGTAATTGTAACCTGAAAACTAAGAATAATGGGTTAATACTAAGCATCATTAAAGACTACGGTTTGACGTTCGCAATAACGGCCACACTTGGTAAAGCTGAGCTTTAAAAATCTGGAGAATCTGCTGTTTCTCCTGAATAGATCTTCCATTCCATCTCTGATCTGAAGTCTGCCTCCAAATTTGTACAAAACAATGGTTCACTGAGCACAGAATTAAGCTTTTCAGTGGCCGTGTCAGTCCCTTGACCTAAACCCCAATGAAAATCGGTGAAGTGAGAGAAGAGTATTATCCTGACCACTGGGGTCCCGACTGCACTGTATACTGTATATATCACTTTCAGAAGAAAACCTAACGTCTCTGTTTTGTTCGCGGTTCTGAACTTTTGTGGCACAATTTCTAATTTTGAAGCAATTCAGTTCATCCATTTGTCTTGAAATTTGCACAATGGATCGGCAGCTGACATTTTCAAAAGGTGTATAAATAGACGTGCGTGCTAGTATATTCTGCAGTATATTGGTACACATATGTATTGATCTCACTACTGGGGATGAATCTAATAGAACCTTTAGACAACCCAATTAAAACTCTCCGTAAAAAGTGGATGTGTTTTGCTTTACTATACTTTATTGGAGTCCACATATCCGTTTCTGCTCTCAGCATTTCAGCCCTTTAATAACTGTGTGTGGTAAAGACACACACACACACACACATTTTTTGGCCTAATTCAATTACTTGACAGATCAATTAAAGGTCCTTCTAAGTTAAATGTCAACCTCTCAGAAATGTGCTGTGAATGGAATGAATAGAAAGATGGAGATGGACTAAGGTTTAGCCCTCAAATTACCACATGAACCCTTGGTTAGAAGTTAGAAGTACTTCCCTTAGAAAATGGACACCAACCATAACCATAAACACTCAGTTAATCAAAGCTTTAAACTAAATACACAACCTCAAAAGAAGTCTGATTTGGTTTCAAGCAGAGCGAGTAGTTTGTTCAAGCTCAACAGTGACTTAACAGCCAATATACTGTAAGTCGACATCAGATCTAGTCTGAAATACACTACTGTTCAAAAGGCAGTTAGTCCCATTTATCTCAGCAGTGAGTGACTTTTATTAGAATAAATGCAAACATACAAAAAAGCAGCTAAACCAAAAAAATAAAAATCTGTTTTAAATGTAAAAGGTAGCTGACGTGTGTTGGGATCTGTTAGAACAGTGCATGTGTGATGATTCCCCCTCAGTGCCTCCAGCCATATGAATGGGTAACACTGATTACTGATTGAGCCCAATCCAGAAATTTGATGGTTACAACAAATAATTCAATTTATAGATGATGTAATGTAGTGTGTGAAAGCCTGCGTGTTTGCACTGCTTTTCACTGTTGATACTGAGATGTTTATGTTTTATTCACTGTTAGTGTTGAATAAGAGTCATGTGAATTGTTGGGTGAGATGGGGGTTAATAGTGCAGTGTGTGTGGATTGGTGGGTGAGATGGGGGTTAATAGTGCAGTGTGTGTG
>JBBIGC010000145.1:21906558-21921767 GCA_037576955.1 Lepidarchus adonis
ACAAATCATATATTGTGTGTAAAAACTAGTTGATGTGTGTGTATATATATAAAATAATAATATATATATCAGTCGTTATTAGAATAAATATATATTATATATATTTATTTATTTATTTATTTTAATAACGAGTCTCTGATAATAAATGGGAACAAACAAGACTTTTGCACTGTAGTGTATATAAATATCTAAATATTGAACTATTCTCCTTGTTCTACAGTAGCTCTTCTGTGGGATCGAGCCAGATGGACCAGCCTTCAATAAGTCCTTCCATCAGATCTCTGCTTCTTTGTCTTTGTACCACTCTTGGTACAAAACACTGGGAACCGTCCACAAGACCAGTCATGTTAAAGATGCTCGTCTATCACAGTTTGGCCCTCAGATCCATTTTTCCTGCACATCAGCTTCAAGAACTAACTGTTCCCTTGCTGGCAAATATATCCCTGACAAGTATCATTGTCAAGAGATCATGAATTTAATGAAATTGAAATGAAATATTTGTAACAAACAACTTGTGGCTTCGATTACATAAGATGGCCAATAATGGCTCCGCCCACTCTGATAAGACAGTGTTATAAGCCACTTTTCTTTCTTTCTCTCCCTTTTCCCGTGCTCTACTTTTCTCTCCAGCTGTGGGCTAGGCTGGGCGCCAGCTGCCTACCCGGGGAGAGAGATCATAAAAAGGGACACAGTGAGAGAGAGCGAGAGAGAGAGCGAGAGAGAGAAGAAGATAGGGCAGGGGAAAGAACAGACAAGCTGAAGAGAGAGATGCAATCTTTACCATTTACTGCCCACTCTTCTGCTCCCGAGAGAGAACCGTGGACGTCATCCAATATCCATCACGCACACACTGAGTCTTTTCAGCTGCTACTGCCTTGGTCTCTGACATCTTCATGAAGGAGGTGGGGGTGGGGGGATGAACACACATACGCACACTTGATTAGACAGTTTCACAGGAGCAGCACACAATCGTTTCTTCAGACACAGCACACATCCTCTCACCCTTATCTCTCGCCACATCTTACGTGGAGCCTCAGCTGTTTAGCGGGCATCACCTTAGCTGATGGATCGGTGTGAGGGGCTACAGGTACAGTGGATTGAACTAGGGGTGATATAATTTACTTGTTTACTATTGCTACAACGATTTAAAGAACAACTTATTGATCTTGTCTTACATACAGTAAATCATGCACCAGTAGCTATGTTTTTCACACTGTGGCAATAGTTTTTTTTTTTTTTTTTTTTAAAGAGCTCCAAACTCCTGTGTGACCCCAGAGCCATTAAACCACTGCTTTAGAGTATCGTGTTCACAACCAAGAGTTTCAGTCAACATGGCCATCATGGACCATCTAATTGGCAGAGTTTTGGTTGGTTCAAGGGGAAGTGAAAAGGTTCTAATAGCACAATTAAATCACAAATAGATCCAGGGACAAATAGATAAAACACAGATACGACAAAAATCAAAGTCCAAAAACCAAGTTCAACGTAAAATCCAGAAATGACAATAGAATGAGAAACAGTCCAAAAGGCAAGATCAAGAAAACACGACAAAGGTCAACATTAAAAAACAAGAATCTACTAACGCTTAGAAATGTATGAACACGTGAGACTTTGTTTATAAACCAAGCATGTTTGCTGGTGTTGCTTTGATACAGGTCATGTGTGCCAGACAGCTGGCCAAAATAATATTTGTTCTACTTACTTGAAGAAGAATATCCTTCAAGTAAGTTTCCACTGAGTTTATGTGGGATTTACTTGAACTGAGTACAGAATGTAAAGCAGCATAAAAATAACAAGCTCTGAGTAAAGATAATTGCATATTGTCTGTAATGTTGAATCTCCAATAACTTAAACTGTAACTTCAAGAGTTAGAACATGGAATATATTCACTGCTTAACATAACATATCATACGTGGGAGTGGCATTCCGCTAAAGTGGAAAATATTATGTGTCAAACATATTATATCATGATAGTTATTTTTTATTTATTCATTCTAATAATGTAAAGAAAATCTGATATCAAGACAGCAATACTCAGGACTAAATTGCACATTGTAAGTCCTATTTTACAACAAGGAGAATAAACAAATGGGATTTTTTTACCATGATTTGTAGCTTTTAACAAAAAAGCATGTAAATAAATGTCAAATAATGAAATATGCAAATTTAATTACATTTACAATAAATTATGGGTGATTAATGAATCGTTGTGTTATATCATATTTGATAATATACTGGAAAGCTTTTGGAATTAATATAATAATGCATGTGCTTTATTAATGCCTTTTTGAACCAAAGGTGAACCGAAAAGTAATTTGAAAACTGAATGAAGATATTGGCAAGCAGTGCAGGTGCATGGGCTGAATGAGAATGACACCTCCATTGGTGTAACACCTCCAAATATCTCCTCAAACAAACAAACAAACAAAACAAAATGAGGTGAGTCAGCCAGAGTGACAGGCCAAGGCGCGTCTGAGGCTTACCTTTGCGAGAGATAAGGCCTCGTGAAGCCGATTATTCCGCCGGGTCTAGAGTCATTGCATCTCAGGAACACACATTCGCTGTTTGTTTACTCAGCAGCGCTATGTTTCCGCGTGGTGGAAAGAATAAGATATGGAAATGCACATAAATGTACACCCACAGACGAAAGTTATTCAAAGTCTTCCAAAGTAGGATTCTTACAGGTGACGCTTGTGAGCAAACATATTATTTTGGGTGTATTCAGAACATCCACCCAAGAGCCTGGGGCTCACTGTAAAACTCCACACTTCCTAGCTTAAGCTGCTCTTAAATCTGTGGCACTGCTTTGGAATACAGAGGGAACGCCAACGAGATCCCAAAGCTAAAAAGCACCAAGGAAAGTCACCTTTGGATGCAAGGGTGACTAAGTTTGTGACCAAAATCCGCAGAGAAACAGCTAAAGCACAAGAGAGTGGGTCTTTGAATCCTTCAAATCCTTTAATACAACACTGTCTGTCCACAAAAAATATAAATAAATCAAATTAATATTTTGTTGGATCACCTTTAGCTTTGATTTCGACATGTATTCAATCTAGTATCATTTTGTTAAGCTTCTTATTTATAGTATTTCCATCCAGAGTTGCTTTGGCAAGATCTTGTAGAGGTGATGGGAGAGTCGAACCACTGCAAAAATTCCAAATATTATCAACGTGGTTAAGATCTGGACTCTGGTGACCAATTCATGTGTGAAAACAATGTCTCATGCTGCCTGAACTAGTCTTTCAGAATTTGATGAACCCTGGAATTGTCATCTTGTAATACATATGTGGGAAGAAGAAATTCACTGATGGAATAGCTTGGCCATTCAGTATATTCAGTGGGTCAGCTGACCTCATTTTCTAGGCTCATAACATTGCTGAACCCAACTGCATCAACCCCAGATCACAGCACTGCCCCCACAGGCTTGTACGATAGGCACTAGTCATGATGGGTGCATCACTTCATGTGCCTTTCTTCTTACACTGATGCGGCCATAGAACAGGGGAAATCTGGACTCATCAGAACACATGACCCTCCACTGCTCCACAGTCCAATCTTTATGCTCCCCAGCAAACTAAAGCTGACCTCAGATCAGTGGTTTTCTTAAACCTACAACACTGATTAGTCCCAATCCCTCGAGTTCCCTTTGCATTGTGTATTTGGAAACACTCTTACTTTCATTATTGAATGTAGCCATGAGTTCTGCTGTTTTAGTTTAAGTGATCACTGTCTTTTAAAGATTTTTTCCCACCACAATTCTTCAGTAAAGATTACGGTTCCCCACAATCAGTCCAATTTTTGGACAGTAAGTGTTTAATACAATATTTAATACGTTATATAATATAGGGTCATGATGTTTTTTTTTTATATAAATTATATATATATACACAGGAGGTCCTTGACTTACAATGCACTCTTCTTACACGCTGCTCCAAACCCCATTTTTGGTGGGATTTTTTTTTATGGTGTGAAAAGTGAAAGTGAAAGTAATTAGAATAAAATGCACAAAAAATACAATACAGAGCCTCAGGTGGGTAAAGGTCTCCCTCTGGTAGACTGACAGAAGAATGGTCCCAGGGCAAAACACAGTGGACATCAATGTAAGGGGTTTCAACTTATATTTCACACATTAAGGAACAGAACCCCAAACCCCAACAGAACATATAGAAAGGGGACCCCTGTACTATATGCATTATAGGGTTAGATCTGGCAGAATATTTCATATTTAGCCTAAAGCTTATATGATTTATTTTGATCTAGTTAAATATCAGAACACATCTAAAAATCTAAGGCATGATTATTTAGTGATAGGGTTCCAACATATTACTAAAAAAAGTAGATTTTTTGTTGTTGTTGTCTACTGCTTCATTTTTAGTGTAGGAGTACTGTTAGCACTATTGACAGTTTAAGGCTCTGTTATATGAGAAAGATAGAGTGCGGTAGAACGTGATAGCCAGAGACAGAGTCTGAGCGAGCAAGCAAGAGAAATGCTGATTACTGATCCTCATTCTCTGAGGCTGTGAATGTGTGTGTGTGTTTGCACATGGTCAGGCTGAGTGACATTTCTGAAAGTCTCGGCGGAATACTCACTCATTCAAGGTGATGTCACCTGAAGAGCAGCTTGAATGTTAACGTGTCGTCACTGGAAGACATGACCCGACAACAAGCTTCAAATCACAGCCAGTAGCAGGGGAAAATGTAGCCTCATGTTTTAACAATGACTGTACCTCTGAATCATTAGTTTCCAACATAACAGAGCAGCCAGCTGGAATGAGAAACTATGCTGTTGTGCTTATGGATGCGATACAGTCTACAGTCCCCTGGGGCCATGAGGAATACAAGTCTGAGGACATCTTGTTCAGCTCTGTGGCGAAACAATATGTCCGCTCCACAATCCATGGGACTGTTAGCAAACGTTAAGTCGATTAACACGAAAACGATAAACCATTGCTAATAGTTGGTGTAACAGAACCACCCTGCCAGTGCAGTAGTTTTTTCAGCCATGCTTGTTCACATCCAAACCCATTGTCCATTGGACACAAATGAGAGTTGCATCATCAGCCCCTATATCGAGCTCCAACTTGAAAAAGCACTGCAGCATTCAATTTGTTCCCATCCTCCCACCGTGGTTGTTCCCAGATGTTCCCTGTATTACATCTGATTTTGCAAAAAATACATCATCCATACTTTGAGCCTTTATCATTCGTTTGGGATCTATGTTTTTAAGGTCTGAGATATTGCGTGTAACTTTTTATGGTTGTAGACCCTATATCCCAACGCTAATGCATATAGCAAAGCTAGCGGATTGACTTCAGGACCAGATTGGCTTTTCCTGCTACAAGCCATTAGACTCCTTAATACACTACCTGTCTACCTGATTCCACTCAAACACAGTGAGGTGATATGTACCTTGCACTTTTGCATCAGACTCCTCATGCTTTCTACCTATACAAACATCCATTAACTTCTATCTATAATTACTGTGCTTACAGTACTGCTTCATTACATGTTATATGTAAAATACTGTC
Organism: Lepidarchus adonis; assembly: GCA_037576955.1. Classification (NCBI taxonomy): domain Eukaryota; kingdom Metazoa; phylum Chordata; class Actinopteri; order Characiformes; family Lepidarchidae; genus Lepidarchus; species Lepidarchus adonis. The sequence goes on from JBBIGC010000145.1 coordinate 21,912,087, forward strand.
ATACAAGGACTGTTTGCATAATATGCATCATTAGGTAGAACTAATGCATCTGGTCGTTATAAGTTATCAACTTAATTATCTTCTATTTAAAGAAGACCTGTAATTTACTGAAGTATAGACATACATACACACCGGCTAGAACCCAAATAGCTAACAGCCAATCACACTGCAGCAACTCAATGCATTTAGGCATCTAAATGTGGTGAAGACAAGTTGCTGAAGTTCAGCCCGAGCATCAGACTGGGAAAGGTGTGAAATTGAACATGGCTGTTGATTCCAGAAGGGTTGGTCTGATAATTCCAGGAACTGCTGATCTACTGGGACTTTCATTCACAATCATACAGAGAATGGAGAGAATATCCAGAGAGCAATGGTTATGTGGACAAAAGTGCCTTGTTGATGTTAGAGATCAGGGGACAATGAGCAGACTGGTTGGAGATGATAGAAAAGCAACAGTAGCTCAAATAACCACTCTTTACAACAAAGGTCTGCAGAACACCATCTCTGAACACAAAACACATCCAACCTTGAAGCAGATGGGCTACAGCAGCTGAAGAACACACTCCACTCCAACCGAGTCGAACAAAGTACCTGACTTCATTACCCAAGTGAAATGTTCATACCACTAGTCAAATGTTACTCCAATACAAGTGAAAGTCATACAGTCAAATTAAAGTACTGAAGTACTTAAGTATTAAAAAGTACATTTCACTGAATTGTTGATTTATTGCTACAACACTTACAAGATTGAGAAGAGTTCAGGAAACATCATATGCAATATCAATCACGTGCATAATTCTCCATGTGCAATATTCTTACTCATGTGCAAGATTCTTCACGTGCAATATTCTTACTCATGTGCAAGATTCTTCTTTTCTCACTACATAATTGAACTTAAAAGTCTTCTATTAGATTTTATTCTATTAGACTATTTTATTTTTACATTATTCTATTTTATTGTATGGTTTCTGTCTTTGTGTGCTGTGGCAGTCATCACAAACAATTTCCCCCCGGGATCAATAAAGTTTTTTGATTCTTTGTGTTGGAGTAGCTCTATTTTATATGCAATCATTAAACGTTAAAGTTCGTAGAGCAGACTGGGCGAGCAAATCCACAGAAAGTGATTCCACTGGCCGTACTGCACACAGAAATGGGAATATTACTTATTATTGATCATTGCAAACTTTTATTTGTAAACCACAAAAAATAAAGTTTTAGAAAAGTGAGAAAATAACACTTTTAGAACTGAAGGTAACGAGTAACGAAAACCTAAAAAGTAAAAAGTATGGTTTTGTCTTTCAAATGTAGTGAAGTGAAAGTTAAAAGTTTCTTGAAAAAAGACTACTCATGTGAAGTACAGATACTCAAAAACTGTACTTAAGTACAGTACTCAAGTAAATGTATTACATTACTGCCCACCTCTGCACTCCAGTCAGACAAGAACAGGAAACAAAGCTGCCGACCTCTACAACTCGACTGCTGCTTCTTTCACATTGTTGTTCTTTGTGTGTTGTACTTGTATAGATTTGTAGATTCAGAAAGATAATGTGAGTTTACTTAAAATGTGTTATTTTTACCCCAGTGTGTAATTCTGCAGCCAAGTGTTCTCGGATGTAAAAATGTGTGGAAAGATAGATGGACGGATGGAGTTTTGCTTGACTACTCATTATCGTGGTTTCAAGCAATCTCAGTAAATGAAGCACAAAAGTCTACTGACCTTCTCAAAGAGAATCAGCTCTACAGAAAACCAGCACCATCTCTTCAGTATTTTCCATCACCACAGTGTATGCCATATTGAAGAGAACATCGCAACACAGCTTCATTGAGGAGGTAGTATCTGCAGAAAAAAACAGTCGAGCTACCAGAAAAGAAGAAAATTCAGACTTGAGCTGCCTGCCTCAACAAGGCTTTACGGATCTGATCTAATCAATAGAGGAATTGTGAAGAGCTGAAATTGGAAGGAATACGTGTGGCGGATTGGATGAGACTTCATGGAAAAGTAGATCGTCACTACCATGATTGGTGACCACCGCTGAAGACAGCTTGGGCAGTTTTGAGTTGCAGTAGGACACTGCAGGTGGATTGGTCAAATATCTACAGTGTCAATTCTATTATCATAGTTAGTTTAATACATTGAGATAATCAAAACATCATGTCAAATTCTTTTAGCTCACCAAACTAATGTCAAAGATTTAATTAGACAGAATTACAGTTACAATTTAAATGTTTGTGGAAAGGAAAAATTGTTCCTGTTCGAATGAGATCCCAGAGCGAGAGAGAGATGGTAGAAAAAGAGGTAGAGAGAAAGAAAGCATGACTCAGATTGTCCAAAAACTGGAGTTCTGAAGTCTGAACACGTAGAGAGAATCTGTGTCAGGGGTTATAAATCAGGACATGAATGGGCGTGTCAATGGGCGTGTAATGGGGGTGTTCAGAGTCATACGACGCATATTGACGCATGTTTGTACGTGCGTAAATGAGATTTCCTACCACCCAGAAGACTGTCATTGAGGCTCAGAACAAAACCTTTTGTCTTTGTAACAAAGCTGTTGTGTTGGAGACAGTGATTAAGGGCTTTACCCCAGATTTACAGTGATTCAAAAGTGTCAGAGGGCCTTAGAAAATGTGTCGTGACCCCAGATTTACCAGTTCTATGACCCCAGAAACAACAATAGAGATCACACAAAAAACTAAACACATGGTCGTACACATCCATACGAATGCCTGATGTGCCAGCAAGTATAATGCCAAAGGCCATGGCCCTTCTAAAGGCTGTGGAGAGGAAGGTGTTAGGAGCGTTTGAGCTCTGTCACAGTGAGCTTGCCCTTTACAGTGACATGCTGATGGGGCTTGGCCTGAAAAGGGAGGGCCAGTGGCTGAAGATACTCACTCCATATGCTTCCTTACCCGAGGAAACCTCCTGCTGTGCTAACGGGGCCAGCTTGGGGTTAATTCTTCCTCCAGGGCCGCTATGTGCCACTTCAACTACAATATTTTTCTGGTGGGGACCCAGCTACAGAACCAGATCAGTCTTGGGGGTAACAGAAAGATAAAGACAATGCCTTAATGCAATCTCAGCTGTGAACGCTTGGCACAATGGTTCCAGCTTCCACAGCTCTGTTTGGACTGGTAGTGACCTGGACCACCAGGATTGAATTTAATGAGCCAATGGTAAAGCTGGACTTTTGCATTGTGAGAATGTAATCCAAGATTCAATAATTAAAATGCGTTATTTATCACATAGTAGGTTATATAAGTATGACCAGCAGTAATATGTAACCCACTGTGCTCAGTGGACTATATAGAATGGAAATAAATCTTAAAAGGAAATATATACATATATTTAAACACACAGATATACATACACACTATATACAGTCTTAGGTAAAGGTTTTGGCATCCCTTGATAATTGATAAATACAGATTTTGTAATTGAAAAAAATTTCTATTTAGGACAAAAAATACACAATATTTCCACCAAACATTGATGGATATTTCTGCCATTTTTAAAAAAAATGTTGTTTAATTTATGCCAAAATTGTTCATGTTTTGTATTATAGTGTTGTTTTAATACATTGAAATTTTGTTCAATTTATGCCATAAATTTAACAAAAAAAACAAACATTATTATAGCACTGGGCACCACAAAATCAGTACTTAGTAACACCTCCTCTTGCAGATTTCACAGCTTCAAACGCTTTTAAAGCTAAAAGTCTTTCAGTTCTTGTACTTGGAATTTTCTCCCATTCTTCCTGCAAAAGGTTCTAGTTCTGTAATGTTCTTTGGTCGTCTTGCATGCATAGCTTTTAAGATTTACCCTCAAATTTTCAATGATGTTTTAATCAATGGTGATGATCATTCCAAAACCTTCAGCTTGCGTCTCTTGAGGTCCATGGTGGATTTCGAGGTTTGTTTAGGATCATTGTCCTGTCGTAGAAGCTCATCCTCATTATAGCTTAAGTTTTCTTTACAGATGGTGTGATGCGCTGATGCTCCAGAGCCGTCTCCCTAATCTCAGCAGACAGATCAGGTTTGTTGAGGTGTGAGAGGTCCTTGCTCTGGATCTGCATCGTTGGTTGTAGATGTTCTGTTCACTTCAGTTCCTTCGACAGCATTTTTATTGGATTAGGGTTGGCAAGAATATTTTGGAATGGCCCATTTGTCTTGCTGCCTTACGCTCTTTCACTTTCGTACTATAGATCAGAATGCAATGTCAAGACATATTGGCTGAAAAACAAAAACTCCCAAACTAAGATACCTCCACCACCATGTTTCACAGAAAACCTTCTTATGCTGTGTGAAAAGTTGCTTGTGAAAAATGTCACATTAAACCCCCCAAAAAATCATTATTTTGATCACACACAGTAGCATTCTGGCTTATTACCTGGCTCATAACCTTAACAAACAGAAATAGAAATATTCTTTCTGTAGACCAGTGGTTTACTCCATGCAACCCTGCCATGTATATACACTGGTTCAGTGTTCTCACGAAAACGAACTCATTTACATTAACATTAGCCAACACGAGAAAATTTTAGTTGCTTAAAAGTTACCCTGGGTTCCTTTGTAACATCACACATGATTTCTTACCTTTTTCTTTATCCGATTATCTCCATTCAGTGAAATAAAACAAAAATGATGTTTAGGTCTTATTCAAAAACAGAATTTCATAAGTTTTCAAGCACCTCTGTATGTAATTAGCATTCTTAGACATTAAAACATTATTACTTTTCTTGTTCCCAGCACACTTCGACATGGTACATTTCATTCAACACTAGCCTGCCAACTTCTCCTGAATTTAACTACCGTTGCCTACATCATCGGCCAAGCTGCCTGCCTCAGACACATCACAAAGGAAGCACTGAAATGAGGCATAGCTGTCCGGTGTGGCTGTGCGTTTGCATGCATGTGGCACGCTTCAATCGCCCAAGAAAATTTCCATTTCAAACAGATGTCCCTAGGGAAAGAGAAAACCTGTTGCAAACATACATGGAATTTCAATGGATAAGCATGGCCAGCCTGAGCCGCAAGTTCTGTCCCAATCAACGCAGTCCTTGGCCGAAGCCACACATCTATTTTGCAGGAACATAAAAAAAGAAAAGCCGCTTTGGTGTGCCTGTGGATGTAGTATTCCCATTTATCCCTTAATGTATTTTGCTCTGGAGAGGCTTACAGGTCAATATGTTAGATGAAGTATTTGCTCCATACGGAGCTATCCCTATGCACTCTAATGTGATTTATGGTATCGGGGGGAAGAGAACGGATTACACGGCAAGGCACAGGTCAGTTAGCCATTCTCTTGCTTTCCTGCTGATGCACTAAAGTGTTGCAGTTGTGGTTCGACTAAATGCAAGTGGTCATTTTATTAGCATTTATTAGCAGGACTTTAGCATTCTTTGACCTTGATGATGAAGAACAGCCCTTTGTGTTCCCCACATTCTGATCCCTTAAAGACTCTAGTTCAAGACTGGGGATCAAAGGAAGTCAGTGTTGGCACTGATATACACCATTGGCTTAAAAAGGATGCAGCATTAATGTTTACTAAGTACTTCTGTAAAGAAGTGGTCAGCGATAGCAGTCGTGGGGATCGGCATTTCTGTAGAATATAGGTCCAACCACAATCAGCCACATTTGCTCTAGCTAATGATTTTCTTCAGAAGTTCTCCACTTTCTGTATCATTTTAACATTTTAACATATTGTAGTGGAAGTGAGGCTTAGAGGGGCGTGCTTGAACTGCACGGCACCCTGGGTTATGTTTGGTTTGTTCTGGGTCTGTTTGGAGGGCTGTTGTGTTTATTTGGGGGGTTGTGTGATTGTGAATGTGCGTTTGGGTTATTTTTGTGGGTTTTGGGGGTGAATGGCTGATCCACCGTCACCGAGCTGACTAGCCATTTTAGTGACATGACAGTGGATCAGCCATTCACAGCAATGGAGAACTGATGTCTGAATATTCTGTGTGCGATGTTGGGGGCACACTAATGCTTTGGAGTTCCTTTATAACTTAATAAAGCGATGGGCTGTTGTCCAATTCGAGCATTAAACCTTGGTGTTAACCGCCATCTGTTCCCTTGACGATTGTCCAAGCCGTAAAACCATCACAATATGTTAGACACATCATTGTATATACCAAAAAGAGTCTAAATGTGTTTTTATATGAGTTTATATATTATATTTTGTAGTAGCAATTTACATGTGATACAGTAGATGTATGAATTTTTAATGCATCCCTACGTCCAAAACTGGTGTACACAAAGTTAACACAAAAATGCTTATTGTTTTGTCCCCCTTATGCAGTTGTATTTGACAGAGGATTCTATAAAATGTGAGGACAGCCAAAAAAGTGCAATATTTACCAAGACTGAGCAACTATCAAAAATATTATGAATTTTCTTTTGTCTTTTAAAACCAAGTGTAAATTTTTCCGGTGTCAAACCGTGACTACAGCCAGGCCAAGAAAATGTAAACAATTTTTGCTATTGCTTGATTTAATTCTACTATTATAAGCTGACAACATTGAACTTTAACATTTTTGGGCTGTTCTAGGTTATACATATCCTTGTATATCTTGTATTATTTCTGAACTTTTAAAAAAAAATGTGAACATATATGTGAGTTTGTATTAAGCATTTCTAGAGTCCTTCAGTAAAGAGATCGATCGGTTTACCCACTGATGGAAACCCACTGATGGAAACCCACTGGTTAGACTGCTGCTTGTATTCACAGTCAATGACATTTTGAACATCCACAAGACCTTCCTTCAAGAAATTGGATCCACACATTCAAATCAAATCACTAAGTTCTGTCACTTACTAATCATGTTGGTGGTTAATCTACAAAGACTACAAACTAGAGTTCAAGGGCCTAACCAGTGGAAGTGCTCACTCAATTCTACAGATTTCTAATCCCATTGTTTCCAACCAAACCGTAATAAAGAAAGTATACTAAACTAAGAAGTTACAGACATAGAATTTTCTCTCCATAAACCATTAAGTCTTCTCTGTTGGCCTTTGAAAGACCTGAGGTTTCCCTTCTGACATTTATGATAGGGCTTCAATAATGGGTTATCAAGGCCTTCCTTTAGGAATAGCAGCAGACACTGTGACTATATGAAGGCCTGAGTTTCAAATTGCTCAAAAGAATAACAATTGATTTACTTTTTTCCTCCCAGATATTCTGGACAACTGAGTTATCTGCAATTTCACCCAGTACATATCCATCACAATATCAGTGAGACCAAGCTTCTTCAAAGTCATGTAAAGCACCATTACATCTTCCGAAACTGGCTCAGGTAAATTATCATTGGACCAGGTTAGCCAACAGATGCAAGAGGAGGTGATACTAAGTACTGATTTTGTGGTGCCCAAACTTTTGCACAGAGCCATAATAAATGTTTGTTCTTTGTTAAATTTATGGCATAAATTGAACAAAATCTCATGATTATCTCGATGTATTAAAACACCACTATAATAGAAAACATGAACATTTTGGCATAAATTGAACAAAACAGTTTTTCAAAAATGGCATAAAAATCCATGCTTGGTGGAAATATTGTGTATTTTTTGTCCTAAATAGACATTTTTTCAATTACAAAATCTGTAAATTATCAAAGGGTGCCCAAACCTTTGCATAAGACTGTATATAGTGTGTATGTATATGTGTGTGTTTAAATATATGTATATATTTCCTTTCCTTTTAAGATTTATTTCCATTCTATATAGTCCACTGAGCACAGTGGCTTACATATTACTGCTGGTCATACTTACTATGTGATGAATAACGCATCTTAAATATTGAATCTTGGATTACATTCTCACAATGCAAAAGTCCAGCTTTACCATTGTTGTTCAAAAATGGCATAAATATCCATCAATGTTTGGTGGAAATATTGTGTATTTTTTGTCCTAAATAGACATTTTTTCAATTACAAATGTCAGGCTAACATTTTACTGACTGATGGAGGAGAGGGAGGGATATCCTACCCAGTTAGACAGAGAGAAGACCAATTGTTGCACAGAACCAGCACCAGTTGGGAACTAATGACATTGTTTCAACACCAATGATACATTATGTGTTATATGCTTCATCTGTTGTTTCACACTGTCCTTGTGTGAAACAGCAAGACAAGGATTAATCCCATGTAGGTACTGTGGGACATAAATGGGTTTATTAACACTTCAATCTCTTCATCTCTGAACTTTCATCTCTGTTCTGGAGCTTGTTGTTCACTGCAGCTTTTAAAGTCTGTATAATAAACCAAGTGTTAATTTAACTCCATTTGAGACCATGTATTGCGGTCACAAGAAACATTCCGCAAAGGTACATAGATATGGCTGTGAATTCAACTAGAATAACATGCAATCAACTCTGAGCATCATCAGTTTTGAACACTTTGTGAAGCATTAATAATGTTTGACAAAGTCAACTTTCCCCCCTATTGCACAGAGCTGAAACATACAGGTCAGCTGAGTAATTATCCAGAAAACTGTGGTGAACTCCAATACACCTTTTATAATGGAGAGATGCTTTTATAATGGCAATATTAAATAAATGTGCAAATAGCCTGAACACAATGTACAATAAAGGAACACAATTTAAGATAAACTGTCAGCAAAGTCCTTGGTTAGTTTGCAAATAGGTAAAACTACTCAAGAGCAACCAAACCTTTAACCCCCAAACTTGAGAATCTCATGAGCAGTGATTAGCTGTACCATTATCCACAGTGACTTTTTCCAACAAAAAAAAAATCGGCTGCTTAATACACTGCATGAGCTATTAAACCCAATCTTAGCTGCTCATTCCACTAACTCCTTCTGCCAGCGAACTCTAAATGGCATTTTTGTCCCACAATATGAATGATACTTGTAGGGAAACTCATCTGTAGCAAGTAACATGATGGGGTGGCTCGTGGATGAAGCTTGTACGTGAGCTGCAGCAAATAAAATCCCTCTTCTTTGCCATCTCCACATTTTAGGGCAGTCTGAAGAGTCAGAATATTGCATCAACACTCCTAGAGACCTGGACTGGACCACGTGCTGTGATCTGTGCCCATTTGTCCACCAATGTCCAGATTATTTGACTAGTGTCTTAACTCTCATTTAAGAAACATGGCAGCAAATTAATGTCTTTGGTTTACAGTAGGGGTGCAAAGTTTTGATGGAAATTGGGAGAGGATTATAGGTCTGGTTCTCAACATACTGATGATTGTGCATTGTAGTAGCAATTGCTTGTTGCGCATGGCGCTAGCATATTGCCAGCTGGTTATAAAGCCTCCGCAGCATCATTACATGCATGAGTTAATTGGGCAGGAGTTAAAGAAAACTGCTTTGATGGTGACAGCAGTAGCAGTAGTATTAGCAGCAGCAGTTTACCTATAGTATTAGCATGACTGAGCGCGTTCTAGGCTACAACACTAACATGGAGAAATGCATACACCAGAGAGGTTGCACATTATGGCGAGGGGGAGAGGTGAAGGTTGGCAGATTACCGAGGTAAATGACATGGAAAAAAATCTGTTCTGCAGTCAAGGTTGGCGAGCTAGCAGGGTTTGTCTGTGGTGCAAAAAAGTATTTAGTCAGTGGCCAATTGTGCAAGTTCTCCCACTTAAAAAGATGAGAGAGGCCTGTAATTTTCATCATAGCTTTATGAGAGACAAAATGAGAAAAAAAAATCCAGAACATTGT
>JBBIGC010000145.1:21921867-21947207 GCA_037576955.1 Lepidarchus adonis
GTGAAGTGGATTCCATTCAGGAAGCAAAACGTGGAGTGGATTTTAGTCTTCTCAGACATTTAAAAAGACATTTGCCACTGCCCCATCTTAAAATTTGTCTTTTTAATGTTCAATCTCTGGGCAATAAAGCTAGTCTCATTGCTTCTGGCAGAGCCGGGGGTGGAAAAGGGGCGGAGCTAGAGTTTGTTTTGGTGTACGGAAAGCGCAGATTGCAGAACGCCGTTTACAAGAGAACGCGTTTGCCACAGATCGGCTACTATTTCTATTTTTATCTTTCGATCCCGGTGTTTAATGGAAACGTGCGACTAAAAGAAACAGGATATTATTAGAAGATATATGGTGCTTGTCTGTGATGCTGCTATTATTGTGGAAGTGGACCTGTCCCAATCCGAAACCTACACTACACTCTTCTTAGTCTCATAGTGCTACATACAACGTAATACATTCTCTCAGCATGTACAACTCACACATTATACTGCACATATATTTGTTCAGAACTTGTTTTTCTTTATTATTATTACTGATCATGTACATGAGAGTGTACTTTAGCACTGAATGCAGCGATAAATTTAAACAGATAAGCTAAATATCCCTCAAGAACCCTCAGATATCGCGACAGAAATGAGTAATTACACACGTTACACTCACATAACTTTCTTCAGAAATCAGAGGTTTGTTTTAAGCTGTTTTATACCTTTTATGGAATAAATTCGGTTAAAACATGGAAGCAGAAAGTGAAAGCCCGGAGGCCTGTGCCTGTGCCTGTTGGAAAGTTTGTTTATTTGTCACGACATCTCTTCAAACTCGACATTTATTGGAAACTGGTGTCAATAAGAGATCGGCTATTATTAGAAGATATACTGTACCTTACATTACTTCATAGTGGATAATAATCCTTAAAATTGTAAAACTGAACAAAATTGGTGAATGAAGCCCAATGACCTTACACCAAAAATATATATTGCCAGTAAGAAATGCATTGTCCTTGGCTCCAACCAGACACCCCTTCAGATGTTAAGAGCAGCTTGTCCAAACTCACACTGAGGAGAAGACACTCTGAGAAGAGAGGGGCCAGCATTTATAACCTCCTGGTAGCATGACCTAGCAGTTAAAGCTAAGTTAGCCAAAGCAGCAGCAAGCTAAGTACACGAGCTAACATGGTTTAAGGGACTTTTTAACCAAAATAATTTTTGTTTGTTGACATATTTGTTTGCTTGCCTTTGTCACAAGGACAAAGGCAAGCATCTGTTATGATATTATAAGAGGATGTACACCCCAAATAGGAAAATGACGAGGTGAGTTCTTTGGGAGATGACTCCGTTGGCTGACGCATGCGTGATGTGCCGTCATTAGTCAAAACAAAAGTTCTCTCATAAAAGCCCAAACCAGTTGGGTGGAATTCTGTGAGTGGGTCAAGGTAATGACACTCGGTCATGCCAAAGAGACGCTCACCCAACCTACGGGCTCTTCAGAGAAAACTTCAGTCTAACATGGTGGTTCATCCGTTTAATGTAACTGCTGAGAAATTGTAAGTAAAAATTCTTATTATCGTTTTTAATATCAAAATGCTCTTCCAACTCATTCTTCGTGTGGAAAATCATTATTTGGATAAAAGATTAGTTATGTCAAGACTACACACAACTTAAAAGTCCTTCCCGTTGCAAGGACAAGGCTTTTTTTAAACACTATTTCCTTCAGCCTGATGAAGGAAATGATATTAAAATAATATTAAAATAATACACATGGATAGGAATGTGACAGAGTATAAACTGTATAGCTTTGGACATCAGTCTGGCACACCCACAATCCCAAAAGATCATGGAATTACCAGTGTATGGCCACCAACCATGGTAACAACAAAAGCACAGTATTAAGTATTATTATCAGAAGATATGGGGAGTGTTGGGTTTATTATAATTGATTTTCTTTAAAACTTAGTTTATATAATGGAGTTCAAGGCTGTCAACTTCTGAGAAGGTTATGATCACACCATAGCTCTCAATAAAAGAGCACAAGACGACCCTCCTGGGCATAAAGATGTGAAGTAAATCCAATATGCGTACAGTGGTGCTTGAAAGTTTGTGAACCCTTAACATTTTTCTTTTTATGAACCTGATTAAAACAGTTTTATAAAAGTAGATTTTAAAAACATAGTTAATAAATAAATCCATTATTATATTTGGTCAGGAATTTATTCTTGTATTTTAATCAAATATCACATCTTTGTGTGGCCCATGTCTTGAACTGCCTCCATTTACCATTTAAGTTCAAACACTTCAGAGATGGCAACCCTTTGTAGTTTAATGGGCATCAACAACTCTTTCTCTTTTTCACCTCCATGGCTTGAGCTATGAGAGTCATGCACTAGTGTGTGATTACACTTTGCTGGATTCCTGTTCTTTAAATGAAAGAGGGTCTTCTACTCAGACCTGATTGTCATCCCATTGACTGAACACACCTTAAAATTCTATGATAATTCTAAGGATTCACTTTTTCCACATGTTATTTGACACATTTCTCCATAAGTACATGACCAGATATAGTAATGTTTGTGTCATTTACCCATCTACATTTAAGGCTGGTTTGAAAATCAGATGTTTAGGTCACATTCTTGTTAAAATATATAAAACTTTCAAGTCTGGGAAGTTCTTACATATCCACTTACTCTACACTAACAAGGTGGAGCTACAATGGAGGGCTGTCTAATTTAGTGCACACACCAAAACACAAACCAAGTCCATCTCTAAAGGTTTTCTCTTCTTCCTTGAGCTGGAGGCTGAGTCTGTTTCACACAAAATGAAGCAGAGAATGTGGCGAAATGGCAAAGCCAAATTACACACGCCTATAAAACTCCATTTCCCATACATTACCCTCCCCAGTGGCCATAACGTTCTTCAGCTGGAGCGTTGCTAATGTGTCATGAAGATAAAGGGTGAAGAAAATGAAATGTCCAGCTTCTGCCAGTGGTGCAAAAATATGTAAGAGCATTCTAACAAGACCGGGGGAAAATAATAAACAATCTATTAAACACCCAATGAGAGCTAAGTGTAGATGACTACTCTTGGCACCATTAATGTTTGATGTAGAAGGTTTGCAGCATAGTGGTGTTCAGAAATTTGGACAATACACATGGAATGGAGGAACATATGGATGTATCACTGCTAGGTTGAGTTCCAATACCTTAAAAAATTGTAGAATTTCCAGACCTTTGATACAAGTCTACATGGTCATTGGCATCTTCTGAATTTAAGAGCCATGGGACTTTACATTAGGGCTAGAAATAAACTCTCCATGAAGGTCCTTCTCTACTGCTTGTTGGATAGAACCATATATTTTAACGAAAATATGAATATAGATGAGACCTAATGAGAATGAGACTAACACTACCAATCATGTTCTGTGTACTTCTAAAGTACAAATAATTCAAACAAAACCATAAAGTCCCAAAGGCCAGTAATCTACAGCTAATTACTATATTTTCATAGAAGCTTGCTTATTAGTTGCTCTTTATAGCTATTTATGGCATTCACAGAAAAGTATGTAAACAGATTTCTACTCAGGTGAAATCCATTCAAACTTGTGATGAAACTGGTCTAAAAGTTTGACTCATTTTAGAAAAAAAGTCTAATAAGACTTATTTTACATTATCAAATAATGCAACTTGCTTGATTTTGCAGATTGTTTTAGATGGGACATCTCCCACTATAATATTGTATTATAGTGGGAAATATGTATTATAATTTATAATATTTATTAAATATTATTATATAATATTATTATAATATTTATTAAATAATATTATTTATTATAATATGAATAATATGTATTATTTTGTGCAATGCAACCATCTTCAATCACAGTTTTCATTTCAAGAAAGGGTGATGCTGCCAACTTATCTGGTAACTTTTCTATGCTCTTAGTCAATTGCTGCCAAAATTATATGCTTAATTGTCTTTGTAGCCATTATGATATATGATTAAATAAAGTTGCGTACTGGAATGGTATTTACCGGTTTCAGGCTGCAGCAAAAGAAAAAAAAAACACACCATAATCTCCATAGGAAGTATAGCTTTCTTAGCACATCAGTGGGTAAGCACTATGCCAGTAAATAATCACTTGTTCTGGCTCAGATGCTTCATTTCTACTCAACGCAGCCCAGTGATTCATTCAATCAATTGTCAGAAATGGGAGATGGGGGCATGGGAATTTAAAAAATAATAATAATAAATCAGAGCTTCTTCCACACAGTTGGAATAATTCCATACTTCAATCATTCAAGTTTAATGGAGCAACCTGAAGAGGGCAGAGTTGAAATTTGCACTCTAGTTTAGAGCTGAACTTTTCCTATTTCCCAAGCAGGTGTAAATTTCCAGTGAATCTTCAGAGGTTGTGGGAAATTTGAAATTCAATGGACCAATGAAAAGACACTCTACTGCAGAATTATCTGGTAGAGAGTTATTAATTTCGGCAAGTTGCCCAGGCCCAATAGCGCAAATGCATCATGACACTACCACCACCATGTTTGGAAGAATGTATGAAGTTCTTATTGTGGATTTCTGTGCTGACTTTTAAACAACAGCTTAAAAAACAAAATAATTATAATAATAACAAGCTTTACGTTATTCACTTTTCGTACATCAGGATGCAGCTCAAAAAGCAAAATGCATACAACAATCACTTCAGACCTCAAAGATCTCAAATTTAACAGAAAGAAGAAGAAGAAGAATAAGAAGAAGAAGAAGAAGAAAGTAAAAAGTAAAGTAAAAAGTAAAGTTTGAATCGCCCATCATATCTGTCTATGAACTTTTCTCATTTCTTGCATGTGGTCAAAGAATCATAGCCTTGCTAGCCATGGTGCAAAAATTTGCATTTCAAACGGAAACGTGACGCCTACACTGAGAAGTCTACAATGGGGAGTCTACATTAAAGCTAGAGCTTTGTTTATGAGCAGGAAATTATTCCAAGTAGGACCTTGATGTATTAAAGCCACAATATAGGAAACATCAACTGGAAAAAAGATGTTGACAGGGGCACCTTTGACTTGCTGAAAGATATGGCAATAACTGCACCATGTTCAAAGTTAAAGCCAGGTGTATTCATCTTTGAAGGTCTTCTAATGAATGAGTCTGTCAGTAACGCATTATTGGAGCTGGATTCATTTTACTAGAAGAGGTTGTGGAATTTAATGCATGGGATTTGACAGGCGACTGGTATGAGATAAAGTATCTATGTAATTTCAACCAATTTCCTCCCATTAAAAGAACATGGTCTGGATGTTCACACTGGCAGAATGTGACGCATGAGGACTGGGTGTAACCAGTCATATTTGTAATTGGTGTTTCGAATTCACATTCTGTTAGGTTGCCTTAATTATTTTTTATTACAAAAAATTGTGGTTATGTCACTGGTCTTTTTTATGTACGTATTTACTGTCATATGGTAGCAGGATGCAGTTGAACAGCTACTAAATGTTTTACGGTAATACAGTATGCGAGCAGTACAGTGTGTTAACCTTCTGCTTGCAAGGAGGCAGAGAGAAGTTTGCTGTTTTTCGCTGTTTTCGCTGTGATGTTTATGTTTTATTCACCGTTAGTGTTGAATAAGAGTTAATGTGGATTGGTGGGTGAGCACAGTGCTGTTCACTAAAGCCTCTGCAGCGTCATTACATGCATTTACGCCGCAATTCGAGTTACGTCACACTCAGAGAAACCAAACTTTGACGTAACTTGAGAACCCCCTGTATTAGTTTTATAAAGTTCATTCATTTTAGTTTGAAGATCTAAACCATTTATGTGCAACAAAACAAGAACATGTCAGATATTTAGGATGACCAGCTCATAATTGAACTATTGCTTTGGCCTAGGTCTAATAACCAAACTACAGCATGATGAATACTGCTTGCTGATGAGGTTTTAGTGTTGATTATTGTCTTCTGTTGTAGTTTATGAATCAGTGGGTGTTCTCATCATGCAGTCTATATGTGGTAACCAAGTTTTCTTGGACACATGTAGCACAGCATGATGTGCAATACATTCATAAGATCACTAAATTCTTCTATTTATTTTTTCATATTCTTTGTCTGTTATCACTCTCCGGTGTCGCTCATATGAGGTTGGGTTCCCCTGAGTCTTGGTTCCTCCCAAGGTTTTCTTCTACAATTTAAAGAGACAGACTTTGTAAAGCTGCTTTGTAAACTGACTTGACTTTATATCTAAGACTCTGGAGGTGCTTTTAGTAAAGTAAATCCAATAATTACATTGCTTTGCACTTAACACTGTAAACAGTGTTCCAAAGCAAGAAACCATATTGTAGAGAACTACCCCAGTTCAAATATGGCTTAAGAGTCAGATCACATGACCTTTGCCCATCTATAAACACGACAAATGCAGAGGAAGTCCCTCAGGGCTTTGCCACCATTTCTCACTAACGTCCCGCGAAAGCTCAAGGCCAGGGAGTGCTACAGAAAAACGGCGGCTAAGGGTGGGGATCATTTTTCTTCCTCTTCATGCTAACCACCACCCCAGACTCTCAGACGGGGAGTAAACAGAGGCTATATAGGTCACCTTCACTCTGCTAGAACACAAATACACTCTCATATGTAATCATACAGCAAATCCAAAAGCCTTTTTCAATGAGAATGAAAGCTTGGTCAACAGAGAATGCATGTTATCAGTGGAATGTCACCTACAAGCGATGCTTTTCCATTCACAGTGACATTAAACATTCATTCGCATACACCTGATCACATACGTCAAGCGACCGCGTCAACTCCAGTCTGCTCAGATCAAACTGCCACTTGAAAAACTGCTTCTCTATTCACCCCTTTGATCTGTAATTGCATTATAGGTCTACTTGACCTTGACAATTTCTGCACAGAGAGCAAAAAAATAGCAAACAATCAAAAAAGCCATGCCCCATAGTTGGGAAAAACATTTATGCGAAGTAAATGGTGGGAGAATGAAAAGTTGTGGGACAGTGAATTTCATATAAAGAAATTAAATCTGATTAGACTCCATTAGTGTCCATTTTCCATCCCAAAATCTGTGTGAAAAAAGTGTCTGTTGAGTGGCCAACCATAGCGGATTTAGACGATTGTAATCAAATGCCAGGCCGCGCTTTCCTTTCTCCAAATATATTGTTCTCATTTAAAGCCCAAACTTCTATTTTATTCCCTTCCATCTACAAAACACTTTTCCAATAGCCTTTTAACTTGTAGATCTGATAAACCACAGACGGGGAGGCAATGCTCTTTTTAGATAGGAGTGAATTTGCCATGAATGCTATTGTTGGTAAGCTTTTTTTAATAATAATTATTCCTTCAATGAAAAAGGGCACAATCTCAATCCAAAGTGTCTTCCTATTGGTTCTAAAAGACCAAACTAATAAACGAACCAAACAGGTTCACAAACTTTTGGATTATTTTGCCCAATAAATAAATTATCAGGTATAATATTGTTGTCAATCGTTTAATTTGGTTTTCTTTACATGCATTACAAAGGTTCACATACTTTCAAGCACCACAACTTGCTGAATCAATCGTATGCATTTTTAGCAATTAAATCTCAGGTTCAGAATAAATTCCCTTTGGCACACCTGAAACAAAACGTCTGCTGCTCACACAGACGTGAATAGTATCAGAATTCATAAGGTCCCCATGGCTCGGGAGCACTCCTGTATGCTAATAGCTTTAAGCCGACATTGATGCGTTTTGGCTCGGTTTTATGTCTTGGAATCCTGTAAAAGCTTAAATCAGGGTTAGTTAGCTTATTTGCTGGGCAATCAACCATGCAACAGTTTTTGGCATGGTTGCCAGAGAATACAGAGGACTGCGCAATTAAAATCAATGGGAAGTACAGTGTTGTCCACAAAGTTCAATAACAAATATTAATTTAGTTTTCGAATTAGTATACTACTGAAATTGTGTAGGCTTTGCAAACAAGGCATCATGTAATTTCTAATTTTGTTATTTTTGTTATGCCGTTGTGTTATTAGCACTCATAATCGCGGTGGTGTTGAAGTGTTTTGTAACCACAGCAGGAGTTCATTTGTTGACTATTTGCTCCCACATTTTGGGCTCGCCTTTCTTGGGAAAGAAGTCTGTTAGCAGTTGCTTTCCCTCATTTACTTTTATATCCCCTTCTTGCCTCTCTTTTCTTTTCTGAGAACCGGATTTTCCTAGACATCATCTTCCATAGCTACTAGTTAAAATGGCCGGTGAAGTTGGAATAAACCATTTCGGTCGAGGGAGAGGGTGTCTGGCCTCAGACACTATATTGACTTGGGCACCATTTAATACATCACTCCACTGATGCATTTACCCAAAATATTAGCATTTACATTAGTTAACAACAATTTAGTAATTTAGTCCCACTTTTCACCCAACTACGACAACAGAGACACAGGTGTGTTGAGGGTGGTTCATTATAACCTTATTGACTTAATTCTAGAAGAAAAGGCAGCATTCAATTCTGATGGTTATTTTTTTTAAACATTTTTTTAATCAAGAGATGAAATTAGTGCAAACGGATAACAGTAAATATTAGAAATATTGCTATTTTTGTTCACAACACAGCGTACAATGCTGTGTGAATGGGCCTGGTCTATATAACATGCTAGTGCTCATTTTTTAGGAATATCCTAATGCATGGAAGGCGTTTTTAGATCCAGTGTTAGAGGCCCAGTGTTGTGTAGATTTTGGTAATCTCGCTGCTTAAACACACCTGGTTTAACTCACCTGTTCTTTGGCAGGATTGACATGTTTGACACCATCCCTATGGCTGTTCTTCCAATAGATAATTTGCAGAATAGATGTTTCAACACTGTACTCAATTAAAAATTGGTAGAGATAATTGGTAGATAAAGATAAGGCAGTGTGTTTTAAATGGATAATAGTCTGTTTTGCAGAGATTAAAATTATAAGACATCATTTTGTCATTCGACATATAAAGACTTTGCTGTTGCAGCTAAAAGCAGTTCTGTCTTATTTCTAATTTTGGACTAGAGTAGTTACTCTACATCTACATCCTACACTTTGACAGAAATTCACTTCCCCTGCAAGTAGCTATGATGTTGTAGCCCAGTTTGGTGATTTCCTTAATGAAGCACACCTGGTTTAACTCACCTGGTAATTGCCAGGTTCAGTATTACTCCTTTTCCACTGCACTGGTGCCGGTTCCAGTTCTCCACTGGTTCCAAAGTTGGAATAAAACGCGGCCTACTTTTCCACTGCACTGGTGCCGGTTCCAGTTCTCCACTGGTTCCAAAGTTGGAATAAAACGCGGCCTACTTTTCCACTGCACTGGTGCCTGGATCGGAGCTAGGTGACTACGTCATAAACCACGCCCACTTCATCAGAGCCAGGTGACTACGTCATAAACCACGGACACTTCATCTCACTTCACAAACCAACAATGGAGAAACACATCTTGTGTCTCCAGCACTGAGATCATATCTTCATGTTCAAAATCAACTTTTTCTGCATCTTTTAGATGTTGAAAGAAATGGCCAAATTGCAAGACGACAGGTGGGATTTGTAATCACTTCTAACTTAGTAGCAGGTTTTTTGCTTTTCTAGTCACGGACTAGCATTAGCTGAAATGCCCACCCACACCCAATGACATCACAGGTTCCCAGCCCCAGAACCAGGATCAGGTTTTTGCAGTGGAAAAGCAAGGCACCGGTTCCACCGGCCCAGAACAGAACCAGTGCAGTGGAAAAGTACTAGAACAGTGTCTGAGGCTGAGAATGACCAAACTGTGCAGGACACGAGCCTTCAGGGTTGACTTTGCTGTAGCCTACTGATGTAATTCACTCTGTAAATGTCATTCTCTCATTGACTACAATTGTAAAACAAATGGAATTGTACCATTTTATAAATGCATTCAGTCAAGAGTCTCTTTTTTAAGCTTTAATTCCTGGACAAACCTGATGAGAATGTCAGAACCACTGAGCCTAGAAACTTCCGAGCTTCCTGACCGCAGAACTGAGCACACAGGGCTTCGGTAATGATGGAGATTTGCAGGTGAGCTCGCTCTCCGCGGCACCGCAGGATATGGGCTGGGATATCAGCATGCGCGCAGGCGTGAGCCAGGCCTTGGGCCGTTCTTAAAGCCCCCGCTGAGAAACCCCCGCTGAGGGCAGGGCGATGAGAACGGTGACCCCGGCTGGAAGACTCATACACTAGCAACAGGCAGGAAGGAAGGCAGGCTACCAAACAGTGTGTGGGACTACTGTAGTGCATGTGTGCGGTTCTTAGCATGCTCTTCCCACCGCTGGCCTACTCTCGGGGTGCAATGATTGGGGCGACGCTCAGTCTCACTTCTCTAGGTTGTTAGAAACGATCACGGCTAACGCAGGCACAGTCACGCCTTCCTCCCTCGCTCCCGCAGAGAAGAGAGTGAATAAATGGAGGAGTGAAGTCAGGTTCCTGAAGGCAGTGCATCAGCCCGTTCAAATGTGAATATTTGCTCGCTCGAGCTCAGACATCTGCCGCAGCAATCTGCCCACAATACAATGAGTGTTATGATTATTAAATACGAAACTGCCATATGAGTACGAGTATGAGGCATGTAGATTTGAAGGAAGGGAATCCATGTTCACGGACACACAACAAAGCCAGTTTCATTCGATTCCAGCTACAGGAAAAGACATTAATCAGATTAAAGATGCATAATGAAAATCAGGGGGGATAGTAGCTCAATTACAATAAAACTCTTGCACACACTCTATGTGATTCAGCCTATGGAGAAAGGGATTAGCCGCGTGTGGAAGCCTCTGTTGTCTCTGCAGTTGGCTTCACAATAGTCATGTAAACACAAACATGCAGTATTTCACAAAAATGAGTACCCCTCACCTTTTTATTAATAATTTTTATTTTCATGAAGATATGAAATGTTGATACAATGTAAAGTAGTCAGTGTACAGCTTGTATAACAGTCAAAATTTTGTGTAGCCATTATTTTCCAACACTCTCTTGGGCATAAAGCTTCACCGGTTGCCACTGGAATCCTCTTCCACTCCTCCATGATGACATCATGACAATGCTGAGCATGTGCACTCAGCTTCTTTGGTCGACCATGATGAGGCCTGTTCTGAGTGGAACCTGTCCTGTAAACCGCTGTATGGTCTTGGTCACCATCAGAGTGTTGGTGATCTTCTTATAGCCTGGGCCATCTTTATGTAGAGCAACAATTCTTTTATTCAGATCCTCAGAGAGGATCAACCACATGTTGAACTTCCAGTGACCAGTATGAGAGAGTGTGAGAGTGATAACACCAAATTTAACACATTTGCTCCCCATTCACACCTGAGACCTTGTAACACTAACGAGTCACATGACACAGAGGAGGGAAAATGGCTAACTGGGCATAACTTGGACATTTTCACTTAAGGGTGTATACAGTTTTGTTGCCAGCGGTTTAGACATTAATGGCTGTGTTGAGTTATTTTGAGGAGACGGTAAATATACACTGTTATTCAAGCTGTACACAGAATATTTTCATATTTTTTCATATTCATATTTTCTATTTTCAGAACATTACAATCAGAACAGATAAAATAAATCCAGTAACAGTACATTTGTCAATGTGTATTTCCAGGTTTCTCCTCGTGTAATTATTAAATCCCTGCTTGGGGCTCAATCAGTAGTTAAATCAAGTGCTACTTTTGAGTGGGCTGTAGGAACTGAGAGCGAATCACCAAACCTGCACTGTTCTAACAGCTCCCAACACATATCAACTATAGATTTTTTTCATTTTTATTGCTTTTTTGTTTGTTTGCATTTATTCTAATGAGAACTTGTGTTTTGCAGCAGAAAGACACTCATTGCTGAGATAAATTGGAACAAACATTTTGCACAATTGTTTTGAGGAGTATGGTGTATATACTCTGACATGCCTGCCTGGGGAACGTGCACGGACTAGAAACCAGAGGCTCACAGACACAACCGAGGTGAGTGCACGAGGAGAGAAAACAAAGCCACCACTCCACTGAGCTGAAAGGTCTGGTCCTTTTGTCCTCTCTCAGCCTCTCTGACTGGGTCCATACGTCTCTCCTTCTCTGGCCAGAGAGCTCTCTTTAAAAAGTCTATTGCTCTTTCCTGTGATTGAATCCACCTGCACTAACAATCAAGGAAGGGTCCATGCACCGTTCCTGACGTTCCCTGATCTGCTCCGCCTCTCGTATATATATATATATATATATATATATATATACATATATGCTGTTTAGGAAAATATATATATATAAGATGAGAAACTCTGAATATATTGAATGAAACTTATATATAACTATATGAATATATAACTATATGAAACTACTGTATATGTGTGCGTGTGTGTGTGTGTGCATGCGTGCGTGCGTGTGCGTGTGTGTGTGTGTTTAAAAATTATATTATATTAATTACAAAAGGTTCTGGATGAGTGGATGAACCTGGCTTGTAAACAATTAATTTTAATAGAATTTTAATTTATATTTCACTATTTTTTATGAAATGCAACACATAGCTCTTAAAAATCAATTCCATTCTGATTTGCCCACAAAATTTTTTACCACTTGGTTTCTTTCCCCAAAAAACAATTTTGGTCAGAACCTCAAAAGTCAGGTCCCAAGAAGAAAAAGTTAATTCTACAGTTAGGAAGCAGAATCCTGCTACTACCATTGACTACTGATAGGCAATGTCATCAATGGAAAACGTTCTTGATTGCAATGACTCCACTTAAAATGTGTTCAAAGTGGGCTGCGTCGCAAGATGGCACCATGGTTCGAATGATCAACAGAACCGTTTCAAGAACAGTACTCAGCTGAAGCAATGGAGGTAATGGTGAAACCCCAACTGACATGGGAAATGCACATGAAGTCTAAGGACATGTAGTAGATGTTAGGAACCTGATTCCTAGAGATGTTTGTTCATTATCTCAAAAATACTTAAACATGTGCTTTCCAAAAATGAGTAGAATTTGATGCTATGTAGGTAAATTTAAACTGAAATAACAAGACTGAAGTGATCCCACCATACTTTTAAATACAAACACACGAGCTAAACAACCTGCGATAGAAATAATGTTAATCAGACGTATTACACCTGGAGAAAAGATTAACAACTGCTATAATGACTCCCAGAGGCCCCGTTAGGCTGTTATAGAACATCTCCTCTTACGTGTTTGTACTTTCCCTGTTGTAACCCACAATCGGCTGCTGATAATTACCTGGCGAGTGGAAGCAGGACTCACATGTGGAGTAAGCACTTGTTCTAAGATGCAACAAATGAGGTCAAATATGACACAACCTAATGAGATAAGTCTTCATAATTTGCGATTACTTTTATTCAATAATCCCCTCTTTCAATTAACAAAAATCATCTTCTTTTTAAAGAACATTGCTCTGGACTTTGCTCATTGCTTTGCTATACAGTTACAGTGGTGTGAAAAAGTTTGTGTTATTTGTTATTGTGTTCCATGTTTTTCACATTTAAATGTTTCAGATCATCAAACAATTTGAAATATCAGTCAAAGACAACACAAGTAAACACACAATGCAGTTTTTAAAAAAAGGTTGAACTTTTAGAAGGTGTGTGTCCCATTTCATCTGGCACAGAAGTACTGTAACACCACATTCAGAAAAAGAACATCATACCAACAGTAAAACATGGTGGTGGTAGTGTGATGGTCTGGGGCTGTTTTGCTGCTTCAGGACCTGTGATAAATGAATTCTGCTGTCTGCTTGTCTTGAAACAAACTTGGGTTCTGCAGCAAGACAATGATCCTTTGCACACCAGCAAATCCACCTCTGATTGGTTGAAAAAAATAAATAAATAAAGACTTTGAAGTGGCTAAGTCAAAGTCCTGACCTGAATCCTATTGAGATGCTGTAGCATTGACCTTAAAAAGGTAGTTTATGCTCAAACCCTCCAATGTGGCTGAACTACACCGAGTTTGGGCCAAAAAAAAGACTCTTTGCAGTTTTTTCTGAAAAGCTTGATTGCAGTTGTTGCTGTTAAGGTCCCAACCAGTTATTAGGTTTAGAGGGCAATCACTTTCTCACTCAGGGCCATGTAGGTTTGGCTATATTCACCTATAATAATAATCACTTAAAAATTGCATTTTGTGTTTACTTGTGTTGTTTTTCACTAATATTTAAATTTTGTTGATGATGTGAAACATTTAGGTGTGACAAACATACTTTTTCATTGGAAAGAACCCAGTGCATAATGATTAATGATCTTTTTGGAAATTTTTCTAGTGGCAAGCAGCAAAAACTAAGCTTGAAGAGGTGATTGTAATATACGTCCCATCATTATAAATCATGCAAAACTTAAATGCATGTAACGAATTTAAATTAATGAATTGAATTTAAATTAATTTATAAATGAGGTATATCTGATGGGGGGGGGGGTGGAATGGGAAAGCTTGGCCCTCCCACTTGCTTGCCCAAGATTTTTGACTATTAGAAAAAAGTTCTTATGTCAATAATTTCTTGCATCCTCACTTTTTGCTAAGTAAACAATAAACTGTCAAAGCTTTCTTTTGATGAATGCCATCACATGTGTACACAGACGTATGCTGCCATTAGTCATGCACTGTCATGCTTTTCTGCAAAAAAAAGGCATTAAACACTTGGTCAAATGTTTCTCCATGTGGAAACTGTACTACTTGCCGAGCTATGGCAAATAGTCAAGCATGGAGCAGAGGTACAGTTTTGTGACCTAAACTGACCTCAGAGCAGGTATTTATGATATTCATAAAACCTTATTATAAGAAAGAAACATCCATTATTTCAGCAAAGCTACTTCTCTGCTGCTCATGACTCGCGGTGATGAAATCTGCTACAAGAAACACTTACGGTTTACATGGTATTTCAAACTATATCAGTTGACGACTCTCAGGAATGAGGTCTCAATACCGCCTTAACAATGGTATATATTGTTGTATGTTTATATGAATAGATATTGATACCCAAACTGGTTATCTGGCGTTTCCTTTCTCTTCTAGAAATGCTGTAGAAGGTCAAGATGTGAGCACTGATAGTGTTATCCTTATGACAAAAACAATATGCTTATTGAAAAGATTGCAGATGGACATATCAATCAAATATGTGGCACACAGAATCTTATTCACAAAAATCGAATTTGTATGGTGCTGGTATAAATATTAATTCCCATAAAATATAGCAAAAAACAGAGTGAGCAGATTGAATATTTTGATAAATTGTAGTTGTACCATAATTTTTTACATCCATGCAGTCCTTAAAAAATGTCAGACTGTCCCAGGAAGAAGCCCCTCTTTACTGCTCACCCACAAACCCACCCCCTTCTACAGGGCCATTACCCCTTTTTTGTTATGATGGTCCAGCTACCTGGAACTCACACATCTACAAGCACATTTCTTGGAATTTTATGGTGTCTGTTCAGTACATGTAACAAGACTATGCACATAAAAGATATAAATAGTACAGTATGCTATATTATGCTATTATTATTATTATTAGTAGTAGTAGTAGTAGTAGAAGTAGTAGTAGTGGTAGTAGTGGTAGTAGTATTTAATTAACTTGTTAGTTCTGTATCCATAAAATATTGTATTTTACTGTTTAAAATTATTATTTTATCATATAAAATAAACACAAAGAACAGAATCAAAGCTAAACTTAATGTCCAAAATTATCTATTTCTTCTCTTACCTCTTTTCATGTAGCAGGTTCTTAAACCTAGAGTAGTTGTACTCCAACATTATGATTCCAGCAAATGAGAAGATTAGTTTAAGCTACAAATGCCCAGTTTCAATTTTCTTTGAAGATCTGATGGGTTTTTAATCAAATTTCACCCACTTTTGAAAGCAATTATAGAATGAATCAGATGTACCAGTACTGTATGTTACATGTTACAGTTTGGTTCAGAAAGAACATATTCTTGAAATGTCTGGTGCTCTCCAAAGACTGTAGTAGGAGAGAGCTGGAATCCGTCATCCTTGACAGATACTGTGCTTACAGGCTGAGAAACTCAGTAAGAAGAAAAACCTTGCAGTAGCATTGAAGAGGGAAAGAAAAAAGAGAAGGAAAGAGGGAGGACAGCCCAACTGCACCTACATGCACAGCTTCAACTCTGACAGAGTTGGTGCTATCCAGGCCATGAAAATAATAGGAACGAGTCATTAGCATCAGTACCTATTCATTCCAACAGTGTTTTCTTAGTGGCACATTGACAATCAATGGCAATCGCCATCTTTCATGAGTATGAGATTCTTCCGCCATCACAATTTAACTTGTTGGTCATGCATCATTGATGCCTTTCACCTCTGCATTTGCAAGAATATTAAACATTTTCAACATACAGTGGTGTGAAAAAGTTTTTGCACCCTTCCTCAGTTCTTTTTTTTTCTCATTTTTATAACATTTACATTTTTCAGATCATCAAACAAATTTAAATATTAGTCGGAAGGATTTTATTATAAAAGGGGGAAAAAACTCATCATACCTGAGTTCAATATCTCTAGCCACACCCAGGCCTGATTACTGCCACAGCTGTTCTTAATCAAGAAATCACTTAAATAAGACCTGCCTGGCAAAATCTCCTCAAAAGCTAGACATCCAGAGATCCAAAGAAATTCAGGAACAAATGAGGAAGAAAGAAACTGAGATCTACCTAATTAGAAAAGGTTTTTGTTAATTGTTTGTTGATCTGAAACATTTGTGTGACATTTAAGTATGAGCAAACACTTTTTCACACCACTGTATATACATATAGTTAAGATATAAACAGTCACTTGGTGTGTACAGAGTGTCTGCAGTTTAATGTCACTGAATACTGCCTCACAGAAAGAGATTTGAGCAAACAGTTATGAATGTCCCACCAGCTTCCTAAGACATTGTAAAGCAAATGATTTTGTCAATTTTTTCTTCTTTTATGTTTTTAACTTTATTAATGGCAGAGTGGTACTCCACAAACACTCTTAATTTTAGATGCACTACTATTTTACCATGTGCAGTATTTCTCGTTTGTGCAATATTCTTGTTTTACACTGTGTACAAAATGTTCAACTTATACACATGTATAGGTTTATATATTTCATACACACATGTCTATTTATATTTTTTGTATTAGTTGTAAATATTTACTTTATCTTACTTGTAACTTTTTTAAATGTATGTATTGTGTTCAATGATTCGTGGTTATGACGGTTATTATGCCAAACACAGTGCAGGGCATGCATGCTCCATTCATTTGCAAGGTGTGTTTATTAAAAGAAGAGTACATTGAGTAAAAGAAGACCAAAAGTTTCACATTTCACATTAAACCTATTAAATGACTGTGCATGTTTGCATGTTGAGAAGAAGTTTAGAAGAAAAAAAAAATTCCCTTATAACAAATGATTGCTGGAAAAAACTATAATCAGAAATCAGAAATAAGAAAACTTTATTATCCCAGAGGAAATCCTGGAGGAAATCACAAAGACAGAGACAAATGCAGATGGATGGATGGATGGATGGAAAGAAAGACCAGTAGCCAAGAACTGTACCAAATACAGACTATACACCAAACATATTAGCAAATACTATACACATAACCATATCTACTTTGTACATTGGGATTAGAGTCTTACTGTCTTTGTCAAATACAAGCAAATATGGTCAAATAAAATCAATTCTTTATAAAAAAAAAAATTCTATAAAGGTCCAGGGGGAAACTTTATTTTAGAAATTTTTAGATTTATTTTTTTTTTTTACTTGGCCACTAGGGTAGCCAGATATACTGGCCTAGCCCAAAAAAATGCCACCCAAGTTCAAACACACAAACAGTACCCACACACAAACACACACACTTGCTATACAAAGGCTCAGAGAGCCATATCATCAATTAGAGCTGTGTACTGGTCTATCTCTGTCGCCGACACAGTCATAATATACATTAAGTAGCACACGTTTGGGGAGGACATTAGCACCGGCCCAATTGAGAGCTTGCCCAATTGGCGGGGCATTAGCATACTTGGGAGGGCCTGGTGGTGGCGAGCGAGCCCCTGTGCTAAACAGATAAGGACATTAAAGCGCTGGCAAGCCAAGGTTTCTCTCCCTCTCCTCTCATTAATATTTCCGGGCCTTTTCATCTCCTGGCTGAAGCGCGTGTCTGGGGAAAGGGGTATTAAACTTATCTCCACAATTACCACTGAACTCTGAGAATTGTATCATTTCTCAGAGTAATATAATGTCAGGCCTCAGAGAGAAATCTCCCAAAGCTTTTATGCATATTCCTGGGCTATGATATGACGGGGCGTGAGGCAGCATGAATGCATTAGGGAAGATATCTTCATGAAGCCATTCCTTTGCTAGCTTCCCAAACTCCTGCAGCATGCCAATGCTAGCGCACAGGCTAACTGTTCCAAGAGTTGTGCCAGAGGGAAACTGTGCCATGAGGACAGAATGTGGTCTGCTGCTAATTGCATGAGAGTCTTGATCTCTAGGAAAACTGAGATTAACTCACACTGTAGAAGTTAGTGCTATCTACTGCACAAATGTAAGAGACCACCCTTTAATTTTTAATTTTTCTGCCACAGGTAAAATTTTAATTAAACATAACATGTAATATCATGTTTGTTGTGTGCACCCTTTGCCTCTATTACAGTTTTTTTTTTCAGTTTTCCTTCAGATGTCTTCAAGAATATTTTCCCAAGCTTCTTGTGAGCGCCTCCAAAATTAAATTTTTAATATTCAATGGAATAAACATTTTAAATTCCATAGAGAAACAGTGGCTACTGGTTATGAAAGGATGTGTGAAAAAAATAATCGTGCAATTGCACAATTTATATTTGAATTCAAGTCTTGTGTTTTGTTTTAAGAGCTACTTCTCGAACATTATGCTCTAATTAGCAGCCTTATTTTAAACTCTACATCGTGGGCATTAAGCTTTAATTTTTGGCCGTTGTGCTCTAATTCGCAGCCTTATTTTATACTTTATTTTCTGGCCATTGACGTCTTACTTTCAGGCATTGAACTCTAGTTCCTAGGCGTGGTGCTCTACCTAGCAACCTTAACTCAACTTGTAACTCAATTCCAATTTTTGAGTGTTAGTTTTCATTAGTTCTCCGACTTTTGGGCTCTACTTCTCAGGCATTAAGCTGTATTGATCAGACATTAAAGTCGAGCACTTTCAGATGCATTTCTTTGACGTTAAATATATTACTCTCTTTGCCATTGTAGTTGTTGTTATTTTTATTATTATACAGTAGAAGATGGTTGCACCATTCATGTAATTCCTTTGACAATTGATAATCAATCCATAACACCCCTCTACATCTCAGATATTCTTGATTTTCTTTTTAAAAAGAAAACTTTAAGAGCTGTTTATCTAATGGGTATAGATTCTTTTCACGGTTGCAAGGAGTTTAATCTTCTCTCAACCTTTTAATCATTTTTAAACTTTGGAAACCATCTTCTATCTTCCATCTAATCTCCTCAGAAATATTTCCTTTAGTTTAGGTGGGTGTATGTGGGTAACTTGTTTTTTTTTAATATTATTTCTTCGGCTTTTTAATTATTTATTTCATTGTCATATAGCAGCTTTACAGAATCCAGCTTTGAGGAAAAACTCCCTAAGCTGGAGGGACCCAGGGACCTTCTGGTGAAAACCGGACAGAAGAATATGATATTTACCTCTGCGTAACATCAGAGAACCTGATTGTGGTTCTATATAGAAACATTTGAATGAAGGATGCAGTTTGTCATAAAGCATTAGATAAAGGGAGCAGAGCCTGTTGTGTTGTTCTTCATCATCAGCCCTGTTTAAATCTTACCTTATAACGGCTACAAGGTCTTAATTAGGTTCTAATTTCAGCAGCTGCGGCTTGGGCCGTCGCCGTCTGCCTGCAGCTTCAAACAGGCAGGCGGCCATGCTTGATCTCCGCTCTGCATCGAGGTAATGATGAGGCCTTTCAGTTAGCCAGCAACAGGAGGCACCAGCCCCCGATTCCCCATCAGCAGCACCATGACAGGCATCTCTTCTTAATTGAGTAACACACTACAGCAGCGTTAAAGTTTGAGTGAGATCGAGAGAGAGCGAGAGAGAGAGAAAGAGGAAAAAACGAGCTGTCCTTGTGTGAGATTTGAAGAAAAATACCCTAACGTGTCCCAGAGGAGGACGCTTGGTAAAAGGCCATTGCATTAATGAAGCGGCATATCCCAAACGATCGTTAAAAACTTCAAACAGCCAACAAGCAGAGGTTGTAATGCTGAGGGCTAAACGCACTTGAAAAGAAAAATTTGACAACACTAACAATCAGTCAGGCCGTTTTTAATTACAGAAGGATGTGTGCCACTGTTTGGGTGTGTCGAATGCGTCAATTGCACAAAAAAGTGGGTGGTGTTCCTCCAGGATAATTAAAAGTGTATAGTCATATATGCACACTCCTTGTGAGATTCACATCATCAAAAGCCTTTAATTTTCTCCTCTTTATCAGTAGAAAAAAGTCCCCTGGCTATACATTCAATCCCCAACATGCAGAGACATGTGGATCTACCCAAAGGATCTTTAAAGAGGAATTTTACACAATAAAACTGGTAATAGTGGTTTCATGTTAACATGAGCTGAAGCATATTATTTTTACTCGTTGTAGAAACTAGGTATTCAATGCAAGTTGTGTACAGTATCTCACAAATATCAGCTTTTCATTGGACAACACTGAAGATATGACACATTTGATTACATTTGTAATCAGTGTACAGCTTGTATAACAGTGTAAATTTACTGTCCCCTCTAAATAACTCAACATTAATGTCTAAACCACTGGCAACAAAAGTGAGTACACCCCTAAGTAAAATTGTCCAAATTTTGTCCAATTAGCTATTTCCCGGCTTGGTGTCATGTGACTCATTAGTATTACAAAGTCTCAGGTGTGAATGGGAGCAGGTGTTAAATTTGGTGTTCTCACTCTCACACTCTCTCATACTGGTCACTGGAAGTTCAACATGGCGCCTCGTGGCAAAGAACTCTCTGAGGATCTGAAAAGAAGAATTGTTGCTCTATATAAAGATGGATGAAGCTATAAAACGATTGTCAACACCCTGGAACTGAGCTGCAGCACTGTGGCTAAGATCATGCTGTGGTTTAACAAAACAGGTTCAACTAAGAACAGGCCTCACCATGGTCTAGCAAAGAAGCTAAATGCATGTGCTCAGCATAATATCCAGAGGTTGTCTTTTGAAAATAGATGTATGAGTGCTGCCAGCATTGCTGCAGTGGTTGTAGGGGTGGTGCGACAGTCTGTCAGTGCTCAGACCATACACCACACACTGCATCAAATTGGTCCGCATGACTGTCATCCCAGAAGGAAACCTGCTTTAAAGATGATGCACAAGAAAGCCAGAAGTAAAAGAGGTGGACTGACCTAGCATGTCTCCTGGCCTAAACCGTATTAAGCATCTATGGGGCATCCTCAAATGGAAGGCGGAGGAGCACAAGGTCTCTAGCATCCACCAGCTCCATGATGTCATCATAGAGGAGTGAAGGAGGGTTCCAGTGGCAACCTGTGTAGGTCTAGTGAACTTTACAGATGTATATATAAAATGTACATATATGTGCAATACATATGTAATACACATATAAGTAATATGAATGTAATCCATTATGTAGCTATAAAATAGGTTTATTATAATGCAGAAAACTGAAAATCCTAGATGTAAAAATGGAGATGCATTATAACTTGAAAATATTGTACAAAAAGGTAAATTAATCTGTATTGATGCATTGACTAAAATAGTGCGCAATCCAATGTATCGATCTGATGGATAAAGTCAATGTGTGTGTTTATGTCACAATTAATCTTAGTTCATTTTACTGTGGGCAATGATTTTTATTGAGAAGCTGGTTTTTCGTATGGCTACATCGCTGTATTTGACCCAAAATCTTCAAATGACATTTGTACGTTTGCATTTGTGAGCTCATGGAAATGTAGCAGATTGTGTGAAATTTCATATTTCTTACTGACCACAGACCCCAGTCACATGGTTGAAAATGTTAAGTTATCAAAAATCAAGTGGTTTGTTCAAATATTCCATGTAGAATCAAATCACAAAGACACTTGTAATTTACACCCTATTTGCTATACAAATAAAATTGACTTGACTCTGTTTAGCATCAAGAGAGAACCTCTCTTCCAGTTTGCTAATAAATAAGTTTAATACCTGTTCCTCTTGATTTAGCCATTTTTACTGTGAAAATTTGTCATTATGACTTCTGCATCTAACCCATCCACACATGAGAACTGGGCAGCTATCCATAGCACCTGGGGAGCAGTGTTGTAGAGCAGTTCATAAAGGGTACATCAGTAGTACCTGGGCTAGGATCTGAACCTCGAACCTGCCGATTTCAAGAGTAAGGTCCCAACCACTAGGCCACACCACAGTCTGTTGAACTGACCTCTTCTTGAACCACTGTCAGGAAAGATTTATAAATACTTTGTGCCCAGAAATACATGGACTGCTTTATTGGAAACCGTCACTTTGCCACATCAGCTGGTCAGATCTTATTTGAGCAGTGGACCATTCTCAGCACAGCAGTCACATCAGCTAGACTGGGAGTCTTGCAAATCTGCACCTAAGTAGCACAACTGACTCCATCTTTGAGTACGGCAGTAATGCCACAGCCATAAGCCAACATCATTTGGTCTTGCTCTCACAGTTTATCATACTGTTTATCATTGTTTATCATGAGCCAATACTGAACACAGACCCATACACAGATACCTCACACGCGACATTGATCCACAAACATAGTCAACACACCAGCAACTTAAATACACTGAGACAAACAAGACACACCTGGGGATCACATGACAAATCACCTGACAGACACATGACACATCAGGGCAACACCCAACTGACTCAAACACTTCAAAATAAAAGTACAGAAAACACAACACATGACGACATGTTACACTACCTACAAATGCAGAAAAAAAAGTTTAGCATCAGAATCACACTGGTTACACAGTCCATGCTACTGGTTCTTTTTATCAGCCAGAGTGGAATTTTCCTCCTGTAGAATGCCTTTTAACACATTTTGCATCTCAAATATTTGTCATTTACAGTACTGTGCAAAAGTCGTAGGCAGTGTCTTTCTGCAGAAAAAGAAAAACACAATTAATTAATTACAATTAATGCAAACAAACAAAAAAAGCAACAGAAACATATGAAGAAAAAATTCTTAATGAGTTTTGTGTGTAGTTGATGTGTAGAGTAGGTTTCGTAATTTCCCATCAGCCTTTGCACGAATGTGTGAAACTCTCTCAGCAACAGCACTTTGGGGCGGCCTATCTAAAAACATGAAAACACTTTAATTATAATAAGTATAATTCAGTACAAAAAGACGACATCCCCAAATGATGAGCTGAATTTAAATGTTTACTGCAGCTACGAACAGCTCAAAAAACAACACAAAGCAAAGACAGATCAGTGACAATGTTCTTACTTAGTTGCCGCACATCCAGCCTCTTTCACACCTTTTTAGCCCTTTGCTACATTACGTTACATCCTAGTATATGAAACAAGCTGGAAAAAGTTACATTTAATAAATAAAAGGAACAAAAGTTCAAAAGATTATTGTTGGCTGTGAAGAGTTTTTAATTTGAATTTGAATGATTGGAGCTTGGGAGAACTGCAGTACAGTGATGTCAATCATCTGTCATGTAAATTCTTCAGAGTAATATTATCTTCTTCTAAATCCTTTGTAGCCCTGGTGGGGAATAGGCCAACAACAACTTTCCTCCATTGTCCTCTGTCCTGAGCGATCCTTTCTAGTTCACACCAGGTGTCTGTTTCGAGTCTCCAAGTCCCTTCTCCATGTGTTCCCAGGTCCTCCTCTCCATCTCGTCCCCTTGGGATTCCAGGTCAGGGCCTGGTGGGTGATGCTGGATGTTGGTTTCCTCAGGGTGTGACCAATCCAGCCCCATTTTCTTCTCCTGATCTCTTCTTCTATGATTTGTTCTTTGATAAAGGTCTAAGTTTCTGATGGTTTCCAGAAAGAGGATCATCCAAATTATATCCACAAACAATTCAATTGCGACCTGTGCTGCTTTGCTGTCGCTGATGTTGAGAAAAGTATGGTTCTGAGATATTGCAGATGTTGCATCTTGAAAGTAACGACCTGGAGCTTAAATTCTGTAGCATAGTTCCAGCGTTGATGATATTGTTAAACAATTTCTCCCAGGATCAAAACAGTTTTCTGATTCTGATTGTGAAAGTTTCAAATTTGATCAATTTAATTGTTCATGCTCAACTACGGGATAATGTCACTTCTAGTATAGAGCTGCAAAGGCCTCCAGGAATCAAACTTCAACCCTTCAGGTCGGTAAATTCAGTAATTCTACAGCTTATTTTAGACTATTTAAACATAAATGAGCATTTTCCGTGTCTTTTAGAATGGGACAGCCCACTGATTGAGCCCAAACCGGGGATTTTAAGATTAAGACAGATAATTCCACGCTTGCACGAGAAGAACTCTGGAGATGTTATCCAAACACATTGACAAACATGTACTGTTCACTGTATTAATATTATTAGTATTGATTCTAATATTAGTGATCTAATATAATTATTATTATACATAATTTGTATCAATTGCATTTGTATGGTTGGAAAATTCCTTGTTTAAAAGATGTAGCTTGAAGTAATTGTCAAGTTTCCATTTTCTAAAATTTGGTAAAATAAATGGTGCAACAAATGATGTTGGTTCTTCTCTCCAGAAGCACCCAATTAAGCATCACCTTTCGAGTCAGATTGTGCATTGTCATCAGAGGGTATGGCTCAGAGGTCAGTGCTCCATTGGACAGGTTCTTTCAGGACCAGTAAGTAGTGGAGTTGGCATTCTGGGCTTTGCCTGCATGGAACCCCCGCTGCTGCTAGCAGGGATGCTAATGAAGCCACAAGAACTAGATTCTGTCTGATCAAGCTAGGGCAGGCATATGGACTGGAGAATTCAGGAGAGGAAGCAATACATAAAATGGCTTCGACACCTCTGAGGGCTGCTCTGCAGGTAACCTTCAGGACGATGGCTCAATCTGTAGAGGAACTCTTTTATTGCAGCTCGCGAAAATCAAATCACTCTGCCCAGCCACGAGGAAATTGCTACTCTTCTTCCTCGCAAACTATCCTTCCACTGCTCACTTCATTTTCCCATCGGTTATTCGGTGAGCAACTTTTAATAGAGACTTATCAAAGTGGACAAGGAATAATTCTGAAATCTTCAGATCATCGTGCAAAAGCTTCTGGAGGCACTTTCAAAGCCAGCAGAGCCATCTGCAAATCGAATAGATCTTCTTTCTTTACTCAGCAGTCAATAGATCATATACACTATTAATCCCATA